>RBNI01000317.1:0-33743 GCA_003990745.1 Jimgerdemannia flammicorona | reverse complement strand
TTTTATAGTCACTTGGACTCCCTTTATTAATGGACATCTATAGTAATATTTATATAGCCCATGCTCTCACCCTATCCCACAGGACCCCCCTCCCTCTGGAGTCCCCACAAATGCCACCCCATCCACCATCACCACAACTCTACCACTACTCTTCTCTACAATCCTCCTAACAAGTCCTCTACATCTCCCCCCCTTGGGGCCCCATCCAATCCACCATGTCTTGAAGAGCTCAAGCATCAGCTCCTCTCACCTAACTACCCTCAGGTTCACAGGCCTCTGAGGGCCCTCCTCAAAGATGCTCTGCCAGTGTTCTGCGAGCCTCACCCATATTGCAATGGCCCAACCCACCGTCAGCCACTCATTCCCCACCCCCCCCACCAACCTCGACTGTAGAGCTGCCCACCTCCCCCCCTCCTCAGGGTCAGGTGCTGGCACTCCCAATCTCCCCCCAACTACCCTCCAAAAGTTCTTCATACTCTCGCACTCCCCCAGCCAATGTTCAGGAGTCTGTACCACCCCTCCCTCCTGCCCTATGTTATGACACTCCTCACAATCAAAGACCCCACCATCCACCAGATGGCCAGCCCTAAAGTTAAGCATCACATTCCGCTGCAGCAGCCTCCACCACGCTACCCAGAATTTTGGTGGGAGCCACCTCAACACCACCTTGATCCAAGACCAGACACCTGCCCAGTCCCATCCCTCCCCGATCCCGACCCCTTGCCAGGCCTCCGGCCACAGGTTCTGTCCCAGACCCCTAAGGCACTCCATGCCCTCCTCTAATCGGAAGTCTTCGATCAGATTCCCTCCCAACAGAAGCCTGTCCCACCTCCACATCTCTGGCCCCCAGTCCTCTTCCCCTTCAGTGCCTCGCCACCGGATCCCAATGCGATGGGCCCCATCTACCACTCCCCACCAGAATCCTTTGTACCACATCCTTTGGCTACCATCCAAGGCCACCAGGGACAGTAGATCTCCTGAACCACCCCGTGGCGATACCCTCACCTCCCATAACCACTGCATAAGTGACACCCATTCTCCACCTCTCAACTCACTGGCCCTCCTCATCCACCATGCCCTCAAGCAGAGTAGCCTCTTGGAAAAGTCCACCAGGCCAAGTCCTCCACGATCCACAGGGAGTGCGAGTACCTCCCAGCCAATCTGACTCCGGCGTCCAGCCCAGAGCCAAGAGCGGGCCATCTTGAGAAGCCTTTTGACCACCCACTTAGGGAAGTCCAAATGGTAGCCCAGATACCAAAGCTTTGGCATCCAATACACATTCAGAACAGTCACCCTCCCTGCCAGCGACACCTGTCTACCACCCCAGCTCATCAGTACATTCCCCCATTCTACCAGCTTGCACTCCCACTACTCCTTGGGAAGTAAAGAGCCATACACCGAGAAATAGATACCCAAGTACCATACCACTCCTCCAGCTGGGACAATTGTTCCAATGATGTCCCCCCCTACAATTCCTTCTCTGAGAACCATTGTCTCACACTTGTGCCAGTTGAGTTTTGCTCCAGAACACCTCTCATACCACTCAACTATTTCCTTGAGCCTAGCCACATCTGCCACCAAACCCAACCCAACCACCATATTATCTGCAAAGGCCCCCACCTTCCAATTGATGCCCAAGATATTCAATCCACCAACTCTACGCCAGATCCTATCCAACAATGGCTCCAAGGCAAAGGTGTAAAGGATGGGTGACAATGGATCCCCCTGCGGCACCCCCCTCCCCAAGGGGAAAGAGGCCCCCCTATGTCCATTAGCTAGGATCACAGCCCTACTCCCTTCCAGTAATCCAATCAGTGATCTACACATGCCCACCGGTACTCCAATGCGCTCCAACACCTTCTCCAGCCACACTCTCTGAACCCTATCATAAGCCTTCTCCTGGTCCAGAAAGACCAAGCGGCCATCCACCCCTGCAGCCCTAGTACCTTCAATAACCCCGTGAACCCACGCCGTGCCATCTCGAATCAGTCGGCCCCCAACAAAGCCTCTTTGCTCCTTCCCTAGCACCTGTTGGGCCACACCTTATAGCCTCACCACCAGGATTTTGGTGACCAGCTTGCGGTCCATATCTAGTAGCATAATTGGCCTCCAATTCTTCCAGTCCTCCTTATGCCCTTTGTCCTTATACAGCAGTAATACCAGCCCCAACTGCTACCCTCCAATCCATTCTCCGGAACTGATAACTGCATCACACATCAGCAACATCTCCTCCAGAGCCTCCTCTATGGCTGCCATACATTTCCAAAAGTCCCAAGGCAGACCATCCTCCCCTGGCACAGTCCCCAGGGTCGTTGATGCCAGAACTCGAAGGATCTCCTCTCCCATAACTGGTTGACCAAGCTCCCCCAATCCTGCTGCAGGACTTGGGTGCCACTCTTCCAGATGCTACTCAATGTCCTGCTCCACCTCTCCTCCTTCCTCTTCACTCCAGAGGTTACTCTAGCAAGTGCTCAACTGGCCAAGGATCCCCTGCACACCTAATACCATTTCTCCCTCATCATTAAGAACTCCTTCCCACCTATGTCTTGCTCCCCGTGCATGAAGGAGGCGGGACAAAAACCTTGTGGGCCATTCTCCTTCTTCCAATCTCTACCACCGTAGCCTGGCCGCCATAGCCTGAGCCTGCATTGCCTCCTCCTTCCTCAACAAATCCTACAGTTCCACCACTTCTAGTCGAGCCCGCTTAGCCTTCCAATCCAACACCTCCTCCCCCTCCAGTAATCCAGCCCAATTCAGAAGTAGCCTTTCAAGTCTCCTAGAAGCCCAACAGACTTGTCTCCTCCACTGAGCACCCCGCTCCCTCCCCACTTCTCCCCAGAATCTTTGAGCTTCGGATTTCAGTCTATGCCACCTATCTCCAATCCCCATCCCTGCTTGCCTCCAATCATTAACCTTGGATCGTACCTCTACCACCCACGCATTCCACAGGTCCACTTCATCCAGCAAAGAAGAGTTCAGCTGCCAATGCCCTGGCCCCTCCCCACTCCCTCCAAACCTCCCACCACCCCGAATGCCCCAGTGGTCTGACCAAGGGCACCACTCTACCTCCATCGTCTCCCAAACTGTATTGCCCCAACACTCAGCAGTCAGCACCCAATCAATCCTAGTTCCAAGTCCTCCCACCCAGTGAGTATATAGACATTGGTCCCCATCCTGAAGTCGCATGGCGTCCACCAGAGAGCTGAGTCTTTCCACTTCTTCCCATTCTACCAATCCCCCACTCCTGCCTATCACACCCCGTCCCCCATCAGTTCGGTCCAGTCTGCTCTCCCGTACCATATTAAAGTTCCCCCCCAGACAATCCACCCCAGCCTCAACCAAGAGCCCAGAATCCTGCAGATCCCCAATCCACACCACTCGGGTCCCTCTCTCAGCTGGGCAATAACAAGATCCAACTACAATTGAGTTCCATCCAGGCCTCCGCCACATCCCCCACACTAATCTACTATCCCAGTGTCCAATGTCCGCAATGTCCCCTTTCCCCTTTCTAACCAAGATCCCTACTTTACTCTGCCAAAATGCCTCCCCACCCCACTCTCTTGTCCATTCTAGTCCTTCTTCCTCCCCCTCACACCGTACATCTTGAAGTAAAAAGAGATCCGCCTCCTGTTTCTTCAGCCATCCAAAAATCATACATCGCCTCCCAGTCCCTCTAAGCCCATTGACATTCAGAGAAAAAATGTTGGTTGTACTATTCATAGTAAAGTATTTGATAAAGTTGATATCTCCCCATCTACAATTCTATGCTCACTTCCTCTCCAGCCAGATCCAGGTTCCTTTCTGCTGCAATCTCATCTTCCACAATCTGCTGTTCATCCAGAGCTGCCAATAGTTCTGCACAGTCCTCCCCATCCACCATCTCTATCGATGCCCGATGCTCCTCGCACACCACCTGCCACTTCTCCAGTCCCTTCCGCAGCCCCCACAGATAGGCTGCCCTTTCATTAGCTATACCCAAGAGTGTCGTCTCCCTTGCCTCAGTGACCTCATATTCCTCTGCCTCCAGAAGAGCTACCATCATCTCATCTCTCAGCTTCCTCACAACCTCCTCCCCTCGCAGCACTCACCCCCAGAATTCCTCACTGATCACCCAGAAGTCGATCTCTCCCAGTTCCTTGGCTGCCACATTTCGTAGCGCCCTCAAAAGCCACCTCTCCCCTCCAACTACCTCTGCCGCCTGCTCCAAATCTGTCTCTCCTTCCTTCCTCTCCTCCGTTCGCACAGACTCATCCCACCCATCCTCAGACACATCCTCCAACTCCCCCTCTCCCACCTTGGGAACACCATACTGGATTGGATTATCTTCTGCCATCGCCGTGTCCACCCCAGCCTCCTCTGGCCCCCGTCCCCCACTCTCCTTCATCTTCTTCCCTTGCTGCCCCACCTCTGTCCAGATACTAGCACTCACTCCGGCGCCTTCCTCTATAGCCCCCACCCTGCGGCCCCCATCCAAACTGGCCAACAAGTCCTTCTGCAGCTGTCTCCCCTTTGCCTTCTCCCAGAGCACCTTGTCTATTCGCACCTTCTTGCCCTCAATCACCTCTACCACCGTCCTAGCCTCATAAGCCCTCCAAGCTCTTTGCTGCCTCTCCACCACCCCAACCAAGTCCTCAAGCGCCTCCAGCAGGTCCTCCTCCTCTTCCTCCGACCCCTTCACCCTCAAAACCTTGCACTCTACCATGCCCCACTTCAACGCCACTGATCAGTCCCTAGTCTTCCCAGTATTCTCCATCCCAAACAACCTCAACCAGACATCCATATCACCCATCCTGAGCTCAGTCCCCTCCCACACCCTGAATCCAATATCAACCACTTTACTGTACTCCTTCAACACCTCTGTGACCAGCCTCCTCGCCTCCTCCTTCTTCACCATCAGAAAGTCTGCAATCACCAGATGAACCACCCGGGGATCCCAGCGCATCACCTTGCCATTGGCACTGAGATCCCTCCAACCACCACACCCTTCTCCACCGCCTCCAGCAGCGAATCCTCCTCTTCAAACCCCACCTCGACCACCTTCAGCTTCTTCAAAAACTTAACCGAGGCTGCCCCCTTCACCTCGCTCGCCAACAGCCCCAGCACCATTTTTGCTGTCAACGCCAAGCCTCGGAAGCATAGTGTGACAGCAAATTCTGATCATGATTTCTTGAGTAATGGGGCTGCCACAAGGCCCGTCACACCATCAGCCAGGTCCCCAGATCCCGCGCCGCTCCCCTGTCCAGGTCCCCCATCAGCCATCACATCTGGATTTTTTTCCAGATTGCCCATCACACCGCCATCAACAGTCACAGCCTCAGCCACTACTCTTCCAGCCCTACAACTCTGTCCCCCCAGCGGAGAGGCCTCCTTGCTACTCGAGGAAGCAGCCGCCTTCCCCAGCTCCAGTCAGCCATCCAGTTCTGTTGCCTGCTTCCCCATCCTGACCTTATCCACAAAGGTCATCCTCCCTCCCCCCTGTGGCCTCGCACCTCCTCTGCCACCCCCTCCAGCCCCATGGCCTCTCACCGAAGCACTCGGCATGCCAAGACCAGCACCCCGACCCCCCTCCCACATGTTGCCAGTCAAAGGCACTGGGGCCCCCCAGCCCAGTATGCTCACCAGAATGCATGTTGCTCGCCATCTTGAAAGCACCAATACTTGAAGATGTCGCCGAAAGTGTTGTCAGAATCTTGTGTCACCCGAATAGTACAGGTGAAAAGAGTGACCACCCAGTACCTCCACTACCATCTCCTTGGTCTCCTGTCTGCCCAGCATTGGCAATCCTTTCACCACCAGCCGAACAGCATATGGATCCCACCTCAGACACCTTATCATCCTAATCCAGACACCCTTGACCATCATCCCTTTCTCCAGTGCCTTTACCATTGCATCCTCCTCCACAAATCCAATCTTCACAGCCTCCATTGAAGGGATAAACTTCAGAGATTCCGCCTCAGTCACTTCCTCCCCCACCAGCCTCAGAACCTCCCTCGCTGATATTGCCAATCTCAGAAAGTTCACTGAGACTGCACACATCAATACTGATTTGTGAAAGAAAGGCCTCACCACTAGCTCGCCTGTTCCTGCCACCAGAGTTACCTTTCTCTTGGTCCCTGAAATACCTACAGTCATCCTGTCAGGCACAGCTGTGCCACCAGCAGTCCTCTCCCCAGCCACCTGCTCAGCCACAGAAGAACTAGTCCCCAGCATCATACCACCCGACCCCTGTCCCCTGCCAGCCACCTGACCCATCACCTGACTCATCACCTGACCCCTCTCTCTGTTAACACTATGCCCCCCCTATCTAACCCCCATGGGCCTAGCTGTAGTCCTCCTATTCTCAATCACCATATGCCAGGCCTCAATCTCACTAGTTCTCCCCTGTCCACTAGTCCTTTCAGCAGCCACACCAGCCCCCACAGCCACTGCAAAGCTCTTGGGAATATCCAGACCAGGCCTCCTCCTCTCCAGATGCTCAGAGCTAGAGAAATCTTGACTAGCTATGTCGCCAAAACTTGACAGTTTTCCTCAAAACTTATTGTGCCTTGTAGGTAGACTCCTGTTGCACAATGTACACCAGTATGTTTGAAATAAAAACTTGAAAATATGTTGTCTTTCACCAAAAGATGCCTGTGTGGCTTAGCTCTCTCTGAGTGGTTTGAGCAAAAAAAGTCTGTCCTTTCTGATGAATAAAAATACTCAAGAAGATAGGGATTGTGTTGGACAAAATGGTCTTTTATAGAAAAGGGATAGGGGGGGAGGGGCCCTCTAGGGGGATTGGATAGGGGGTGGGATCACTGTATTTGTATAGGATAGATGGGTATTAATAAAGGAATGGAGTCCAAGTGACTATAAAAAAAAAAAAAAAAAAAAAAAAAAAAAAAAAAAAAAAAAAAAAAAAAAAAGGATACTCAAGAAGATTCTTATTCAGGAGGAAGATGTAATAGTGACCTCAGAATAATGACATCAGCACAGGAGACAGCCTTTTCTTACAAGCCACCAGATCAGAGCACAAGAAGATTATATGGTATATGAGATGAGCAATGATGACCAACTGTAAGTCATTGTGACTATAGTTGGATATCTTGAGGAATATAAAAGAAAGATCAAAGATCCACAATAGTAGCAACCAACAAGACCCACCAATCTCAAAATAGCTCAAAGACTTACCATAAATAAAATGTCTGCTACTCGCCAAACCTCAAGGTCAAGGAACCACCAAGGTATCTCAGTTAAAGAGAGGATGTTCCAAGACATCAGAAAAGCCATGAGGACTTGCTCAAGAAGGACTCCTAGTGTCAACCTGGGTACTGGTGATCCTTATCACTATATCCTCTACTACTATGAAATAGAAACAAGGATCACTATTGCTACTAAATACCTCCAAATGTGGCAAGAGTATGAAATAGGAAATCTTTTCTACTAGAAGTTCCCACAGGTCAGCACTCAAGAGCTACAAGATGCCACTCCCATAGATATATGCAAAATAAGAATAGCTAAGAAGATCTATCAGATCTTCAGGCATGCATTATGGTCAATCTCCAACTTGGAGTATATTAGAGTCTCAGATTTCAGAGATCTGTCATCCTGCCATATCAATGCACTAGAAGCCAGGGTGGCTACAGAAGCCCAGTCCACTATCACCCTCAATAGTGATAAAGTAGAAGACTTCTGATACCCTATCCTCTAGGACAACCTAGACCAATTTCTGCAAGAATTGATCTCAGTATTCCAAGGCCCAAGCATCCAAGTTAGACCTCCCCAAGACCCTACATTTGTTCCCTATTTTGTGGAAGAGAACCTCATAGATTAGAGAGCCTCTGATTTCTCCACTATCAAATATGATGATATCATTGGCAATAGCATCATCCTGCATAATATATATGAGATATGTGACGAAGCATACAAAGTACATGAAACATGTGACCTATGTGATGATGATGAATTCATGGACCTCATCTCCTTCAAAGACATCCTGACCTCTGATGATGAAGCCCCCATGGTCCTGAACATTCTGCTCTAAGTCTCTTGGTTATACTGAATAATGCCAGCACTGGTATTCTGATGTAATACTGAATAATACCAGTACTGGCATTCTGATGTAACACTGAATAATGCTAGCACTAACATTCTGACATGATACTGAATTATACTAGCATCCTGAACCTGTACAACCATCAGTACTGATCCTGGAACTTAGTAGTTTTTCCTGTCCTGGTATTTTATTTTAGTTATTGAATTTATATTTAGCTTTATATCTTAGCAACTATTGAATTATATTTTGTATAAATACCCCTCTTATTTCCTCTAAAATAAAGTGAGATAGTTCTAGTTCACTTACACACAATCTCTTACAAGCAATCTAAGAGATAACAAGACAGTTAAAGATAAGAAGTTTAAGGACTATAAGACCTTGAGAAGGCACTCCAATAAGAACTTACTTATAATAAACTTGAGTTAGTCTAAGAGATATACCTTGAAGAGAATCTGGCATATTTGAAGGACTTAGTAACCACTATATGATACTATTAATACTCAGTTAATTCTCATTTCTACTAGCTTATCTCTAACAGTATACTATTTAATAAAAGGCTCAGACTTATCTCTCCTCTACTGCTGAACACTATCAACCAGTCCTATCTCCTTTTTAACTTATAAGTATCTTAATAGTTCTGAAGAGATTATTACTCTAACTTTATCATTAAATCAGTCTAGTTTCTTATTTCTCATTATATTAAAGTTACTCTCTATAATGACTAGTTCTATCTCCTTCTAGTCTTTTCAGACTAATCAACTCTCAACTTACTGCTTTTGCTCTTTATCAACTACTAGAAGATATACAGATCTTATCATTAGTCTATTACTAATATCTTCTTTCAATTATCTCTAAACTAGATATTTACTATAGATATCTACTTCCACTAGCTTACTTCTATCAATATTAATTAAGATTCTGATCTACTTATTCTATCTTATATTTCCAAATTATTCTTTACTCTATTTCTTATAATCTTATATATTATAGACTTTAATATTCTAAATAAATATTATATTATATCTCTTGATCTTTAATTACTAAAATAATTATTACTACTATACTCTATCTCTCAGACTACTAATATTTAGTAATAAGATTTGAAGACTGTTCATAATGAATAGATAAGAAATTAAAGTTTCTCAGTCACTGCTATTACTCTCTTAGCTCTTTTTCTGATGATATCTCTTTAGTTCTCACAGAATATCTTCTAGATATACATACTTACCACTCTTACTGCTATAAAACTGATCAATCTACTCTATTATTACTCTTCTGATATTAGTTATTCTGATCTCATCTATCTTATATCTCTCATTCTCCAAAAGTACTATTATTATAGCTATTATAAGTTTTATCTCTATAGTATAATATTGAAAAACTTAGTTCAATTCTTCTGAGATCTATAAAATATATTAACTTTCTTAATATTCTTCTCTATTAGCTCTTCAAAAATTACCTTATACTAATTCTCTTCTATAAACTTATAAAGTTCTAATATAATAAGCCTTAAGATTCCACTCAACTTCTGAAATACCAATCTATCTACTAAAATATCAGAGGAGATATCTACTAAATTATTCTCTTTAATAGTTTTCTCAAGTTATAACTTTATCTATCTTAGAGCACTTTTAATAAATATTTACAGCCTCAGTTATATGTATAAGTATTCTCTATCTGAGTTTCAGATACTATCTCATCAGTATCCCTAATTCCACTCTATTCTATCTTCTTTTTGTTAGTCTATTTCTCCTTAGCTGATATATATAGTAAATTCTCTACTCTCTTAAGCTGAGAAAATGATCTCTATCTTTTTTATATAGTTGTTATCCAGTACTGTTCTCTTTGCTGCCTTCTTTTTAGTTTCTTGCAATACTACTTATAGATGTTCTTAGTTCTCTTTTCTTTATTACTTTCTCTTTTTATCTGTTAAAATCTATATCTAATTCTTAACAAACTTCTTTTATTTTCTCTTATACATTGTCTTGACTATCTTTTTCTCTTTCAGAACTATCAATAGCTTCTCCTCTTTCTACTAAATACTTTTTTTTCTTTATATCTTAGACTAGTTCTTCTCTAATCCAATCTCTTCTTTCTCCTTCAATCTCATTATTATCTTATAGTTCCTATTTCTCAACTTGATATTCTTTTAGAATATAAAACTAAAATTCATTATTTTACTATACTTTTCTAAAGTATCAACTATTAACTCTTTTCTTCTATCTTTTCAATATAAGTATCTCTTTTACTAATAATCTTACAGTTTAAGAGTTCTACTATAAGTATCTTACTAATCTAACCTTGACTCCTCTGATAGTTAATCTCTTTTTCAGAGTCTTTATCATCATCTCTTCTTCTATAAAGTCTATTACTACTATCTTAGCTAATAGAATAAACTTTAGTAATTAAGTATTTACAAGTTTCTCTCTCTTTAATCTCAGAACCTCTCTGGTAGATTTTCCTAATTTTAAGAAGTTAGCTGAGATTATCTACATCAATACTAATTTATAAAAGAATAACTATACTATTAGCTTATCAGTTTTTATAATCAGTAGAGCTCTCTTTTTACTTCTAATCTCTTTAGTAGTTATATCTCTAGTAATATTATCTCTAACAGCAGACCTTTCTTCAGTCACTCATTTAACTTCAGAAATATCAGTTATATCCTCCTACTTCTAATTTCTATTAGTTATCTAACTAGTTATCTGACTCTCTCTTTTGTCAATATTATATCTCTTTTATCCTATTACTATAGATCTAGTAGTAGCTCTTCTGCTCTCTACTATAGTATATCATCTCTTTACTTCAGTAGCTCTCTTCTGTCTTTCTTTACTTCTTCTAGTACCTTTAGATCTAGCTATTATTACAAAGCTCTTGAGCAACTCTAAACTAGATCCTCTTCTTTTTAAATACTTAAAGTCTATTGAGTTTTAGCTTATTATTTTATTAAAATTTATCAGATTTTAATAAAGATTATTGCAAACTAAAGCTAGACTCTTGCTATATTTTACACATCAGTAGTTATAAAGTAAAAACTATTAAATATATTACTTTTTATTAAAAAATATATATAGCTTAACTCTTTTAAATAGTTTAAACAAAAGAAGTTCTTACTATACTTTCTCAACTTTGTAACTAAGAGAAAGAACAATTGAAAGACCTCTTAATATATTATATATTAAGTCTCTAAGTAATATCTTATTATCTAATATATCTAAAAATAACCTTGAAGTAATAAGTATTATTATAAATACTTAAGTAAATTAAAAGTTATTTAAATAATATAACTAGAGTTTGAAAATAGAATAGAGTTCTTCTAGTTATTATTATTATTAATTATATATCTATGTCTATATTATAAAAATTAATAAATTAATTAGATAAGATTATCAAATAATATTATTTTATATTATTTTATTAATAATATTATTAATATAGTAATTATACTATTTATTAATAAAATAAAATAAAATAAAATAAAATAACACTTAGTTATTATACAAAGAATGGGGTTCCATATTTTCTAAATGGAAGTGACTAATTTTTCCTCATCAGCAAATTTGCGGACCTCTGATTCATCACATTTGGCCCAGAATTTTAAAACTAAGAATACCAGGTGTATAAGTCACAATCTAGGATGTTGCGTCATCATCACTGGTGACCTAGTTATTTAAAATTACTATCATGCCCTCTACACACTGGCCTTGCTTTTTCTCTCATCTCACACTCACAAACTATTTGGAATGTCTGCTCCTTTGCCGCAGGGTATGTGCTTCGTTTTATTTCTTCGTTTCCAAATGGCTATCGTTTCATGACAGTCTCATTTCTTGCATGTTTTCAACTCATCCAGGTTGGGAAGCCAAAGTAAGGGAGAATTCCCCTCGAGATTGTCATCTCAAAATATTGTACGCTGTACTGTGAATTTTGCTCATGTCCGTCCGTCGCATCCCGTTTCGTCTTGTAGCAAGCCCAGGATGGCCGCTACTATTGTAAGCGTCACGACTTGGTACCTGGATCGAAAATAACTCCTACGGCAAAATGATAGATCTAACGCCGAATTACATTCCCGCAGTCATTGACCATAACACTCGCACTACAACTTGGGTAAGAAGATTTCATTATTACTATTGTTTTTTTTTTTGTTGGGAAGCAGAATTTTTATTCACTACATGATCCCCATCAATTTGAAGGAGGACCCCCGTGGTTATTACGCTGCTCCCTCACAATCCCATCAAAGTGGTTATTATCCTCCACCCCAGGGCTATGCACCCCCACCTCAGGGCTACGCGCCCCCACCTCAGGGCTACGCGCCCCCACCTCAGGGCTACGCACCCCCACCTCAGGGCTACGCACCCCCACCTCAAGGCTACGCACCCCCACCTCAGGGCTACGCACCCCCACCTCAACTGCAATATGCTCCGCAGCCTCCTTCGCAAAAGCAACAATCTGGCAAGAAAACGGGACATACTGGGTTGGCCCTTGCTGGGACTGCTGCCGCTGCTGGCCTTGCAGGTTTCATTGCTGGCGAAGTTATTGAGCATAGAAAGGACGAGGAAAGGGTTGGTTGCTGCATTCGTGATTTTTACTTGTTTATTTTCTGATATTGAGTCTGCCAGATGGGTCTGGTTGATTCTTCATAAATGTGGCTGATATATATGTAATCTGCTTATGCCTCAGTTTGGTCACGGCTCTCATGGTCATAATCACGGCGGTGGTAGGTTTTATGATGGTGGCCATACCACTGTCATCGAACCTGAATACGTTGGTGATTACGACGGCAACACAACCACGATAATCGAGGAGGAACGTGGTTGGGGTTTCGGTAGAGAGACTGAAATCATTACAACTGGTATGCACAACGCAATTGACTGTTGAATTGGTATTATTTTTAGACCTACTGTTAAGTATGAGGATGCTCTTGGAACAACATATTGCAGATCGCTATGGCGACACTACTATCATCGAGAATGATCCCGGTTTCATGGGTTTCGGTGGTGAAACGACGAGTAAGATAATTTCAATATTTTGAGAAGGTAAACTACATTATATCACACCATGACTTCTCAACCAAAATCGGGTATTGTATTTCAGTCATAGAGACTGACGGATATGGCGACACCACAGTGATTCAGGAGGATAACTCGTTTGTATTTTATTTGCAATGTTCTTTTCGTTTTATGTACTATCAGTCAATTTGTTATTGATGTTGTTATACCCCCCTTTTCTCTTGCCTCTACCAAACAATAGATGGTTCTAACAGGGCCGTTTTGCGATCATACGACATAGTATTAGGCATTTCGTATCATGATTTATACAATGTAGCTATCCGAATTGATTAATATACGTAACCAACAATGTAAATTTGAAGACGTCATCAGTCACGCGGACCCGTGAAACACATAACGCATTTGGGCTACTCGACTGTGCCTTGTCTTGTCTTTCCCGAACTCCGAAACAAAAGGTCTTTGCCACAGACACTGAGTGACTCACCTCTCTCTCCCCCCCTCTCCTTCACACTCACAAAACTCGTATGGCATTCCATCACTCATCTGTAGCCCTTACGCTTTCTATCTTGTCGGTTGACTCATCCTTTAATCCGTGGACCTATCACCTAGACTTACCAAACGATGGCGTCGTCACAACTACCGCAGTCAAGCGATTTGAACGCCACCTGGGCTTTCCTTGAACAAGGAATCGACCAAATCATGAATCGTTTGGAGCAAGGGTTGAGCTATCAGCGCTACATGGATCTTTACACGTACGTGAACATACTAAACGGTTAAATTGTTGCTGCTTTCAAACCTAGATAAGATAGCCGATCAGAAGGATGAAGGCACTTCATTGTTAATGGTCCACAGCAGGACGATCTTGTGTCTCTGATTTTGCCCCATTTTTGAACTCAGTGCCATTGAGGGCGAGATCACGAGCGTTTGGCCCTGACAGAGACAACATAACTTTTCCACGATTTTGAGATACTCAATCCCACGTACTGTTTGCTCCTTGTCAACACAGAGTGATCTATAATTACTGCACTAGCAGTCGCATGAACACTGGAGGATTCAGCGCAGAACCGATTGCGCCAGGGGGACACATCGCACAACGCGGTAGGCCTTTTGAACTTCACTGTCATTTTACCTTATTTTTATTGTATAAGCCATTGATTATATTCACGATGACTAGGCGCAAGCTTGATGGGTAGCGACTTGTACAACAACCTCATCAAGTTTCTTGAGAACCATTTGACCAAAATACGCACTGTAACATAATATTTATGATCTTTTGCAATATCGCCGGATTTATTATACCTCCTTTTTGATCTTTGAGGCCGCTAATCCGACTATTATGTCGCTCCCACAGGAATCAGAAGGATACATGGACGAATCTCTACTTCAATATTATACCAAGCAATGGTCGAAATATACATCGGCATCCGGCTATGTACATCATGTTTTCCGATACCTAAACCGCCACTGGGTTAAGAGGGAGATTGAGGAGGGCAGGAAGAACGACGTTTTTGATGTTTACACGGTATGTCGGTAGGACCCATATATTCTCATGAATTGTTTAAATCTGCCCAGGATTGCGTTGTAACCTATATCACACCGGTACACTTAATTTAGCTTGCCTTAGTTAGTTGGAAGAATCACATGTTCGTCCATGTTCAACACAATGTCATGACCGCGGTCTTAAAACTCATCGAACGTCAGAGGAATGGTGAATCCATAGAAACTGGTCTGATCAAGAGTATCGTCGAGTCGTTTGGTAACTATTTATGTTACATAATATTTTCTCATTGAATGCCACATTAGATGATATTAACGATTTCATAGTCGACTGACAATCATGTATCTGCATATCCTATCGCACCGTGCAGTGTCTCTGGGTCTTGATGACAACGACTCATCCAAGTTGAACTTGGAAGTTTACAAAAAGTTTTTCGAAGAGCCTTTTGTGCGCGATACCGAAGTTTACTATAAGACGGAATCCGAAAAGTTTATTAGCGAGAATAGTGTCCCTGATTATATGAAGAAGGTGGTCACTTCATTTCCAACTTGTGTGTCTTTCCCATTCACATCTTTTCAACCCTGATGGATTTACTGAAACACGGTCATTCATGTTGCCATATAGGCTGAATTTCGATTGGCCGAAGAAGAAAGCCGTGTCCAGATGTATCTACATCAGACCACCCACAAACCGGTAAGCAGGTGGAGTTTCTTAGTTGTGTTGCATTTCGTGTGTCGATATGAGACTAATATGGTACCACTCACAACCAGCTCATCACCAAATGCGAGGCTGTCCTTGTCAAAAATCACGCAGAAGTCGTTTGGGAGGAATTCCAGAATTTGCTGGATTCTGACAAGCAAGAAGGTGCGTGAGGGTCTGCTCGGCGTGTGTATATCTACATTGTATGTGATAGCTCACGATTTTGTCACTTATTCAAATACATGGGATATCGCTATAGACCTTCACAGAATGTATTCCTTACTGGCGCGTATTCCTGACGGATTGGATCCACTTCGCACGCGATTTGAAGCACATGTGCGTCGTGCCGGACTGAGTGCAATTGAAAAGATTGCCGATACCCAGCAGGACGCAAAAGAGGGAGCCAAGGAAAGTGAGACTGTCGTAAGTTTTGTTGCCTAAATGAGGGTCTCCATAATATCCTTCTTCCGCACTGAACACACCACACGTGATGCTAAAAGCCCCTCCCTCATTCGTTTTTCATGTCTTTTTGATCATCTTTTTCCGGTTTGGCTTCTCCGATCGAAGGAACCAGGCAAGTACGTCGATGCGCTCCTCGAGGTGCACAGAAAATATAACGACCTCGTGCAGACTGCTTTCAAAGGGGAAGCTGGTTTCGTCGCCTCGTTGGACAAAGCTTGCCGCGAGTTTGTGAACAGGAACAAGGTTTGCAAATCATCGACTTCGAAATCCCCAGAGTTGCTGGCACGCTTCTGTGATTCATTGCTGAAAAAAAGTGCAAAGAACCCGGAGGAGGGAGAGCTTGAGGATGTGTTGAACAGTATCGTAAGTAAGAAGGAAAACCCAAGCCTTCCTGCACCATATTTTTTTATTCTTTCTCCAAGCTTGGTACGTAGTGCCAACCCCAATCATTGTTTTATTTTGTCATGCTGATTTCGATTGTATATATTGTAGATGACAGTATTCAAGTACGTTGAAGACAAAGACGTTTTCCAGAAATTCTATTCCAAGATGTTGGCGAAGCGTCTTGTGAATGGGACTTCGGCTTCCGATGACGCGGAAGCTAGCATGATTTCCAAATTGAAGGAAGCGTGCGGGTTCGAGTATACCTCGAAACTTCAGCGCATGTTCACGGACATGGCATTAAGCAAAGAATTGAACGATCAGTTCAAAGATCGCATGCAACAAACTCACGATTCTAGTGACCTGAGTGGTACGTTGTCACGGTACTTTCCCAATACCTTTCAACGATATCGGATGCTCCAGATGGTTTGCGCGAAAATAATGGCTACATGGGAACTCTATCAAATGTGTGGCTAACTTTTGAATCATCTACTCCTCCCATCTCACCCTGCCTTTTACTTCGATTTCTCTTTCTGGTAGTCGATTTCACCATACTGGTTTTGGGTGCCGGTTCTTGGCCACTTACTGCGCCGACGACACCATTCAATATCCCAGATGACGTAAGCATAATTTGACCGTTATCTTTTTGTGTTCCAATTTCTGGCAAGGAAATTAACATTTGATCAAAATTCAATTCAATTCAATTTAGATTGTAAAAACTTACGACCGATTTCAGAAGTTTTATCAAGCCAAGCATTCTGGAAGAAAATTAAACTGGCTATTCCAGCTATCCAAGGCCGAGTTGAAAACGAATTACTTGAAGGCAGCCAAGACGGGCTACACGCTTCAGGTGTGTGTGTTTTCGCTTGCATGTCACTGCTCATGTGACGTATTACTAATAATGTGGCAAATATCAATTTATTCAATCCGCTGTCATATCAGGTCTCTGCATATCAAATGGGCATCCTTCTGCAATACAACAATACAACGTCGTACACAATAGAAGAGCTGCAAGAAAGCACTGGCCTTACTCCGGACGCTCTTAATCCGGCTCTGGGTATTCTGGTCAAAGCCAAGGTGGTGGTGTTGGATAATGGTGACAATGTCGGGGACGCTGGTACAAAATATGACCTGAACATGGATTTCAAGAGGTTTGTGCAGGACAGTCATTGATATTATTAAGGCTTGTCAACAGTGATCACGGAATATTGTTCACTAACTTGGATTCATTAATAATCTCCCTTGAATCAACAAAGCAAAAAGGTTAAAATCAACCTCAACATATCAGTGAAATCTGAGCAAAAAGTGGAATCCGAGGAGACACACAAGACAATTGAAGAAGACAGAAAGCTACTGATGCAGGTTAGTATTTATATGTTAATTCTGACGTTTACTGTATAAGGACAATTGATATTTAATTTATTTTAATTGCTAGGCTGCAATTGTTCGAATTATGAAGACGCGCAAAGTGATGAAACATGTCATTTTGATCAACGAGGTTATTGCACAATTACAAACCCGCTTTAAGCCTCGTGTCCCCGACATCAAGAAATGCATCGATATTCTCCTGGTTAGTATTTTTAGTTTGAAACACGACTCGCAGCTGTCGTTATGTCATGAAAGAATGGTTATGGTTGTCGTATACCACGTTTAACAAAGAAATCATCTTTTATAGGAAAAGGAGTATATCGAACGCGTTGAAGGCCAAAAAGATATGTTTAGTTACATGGCGTGATCAATGCTGTAGGAGTGTTGTCTTTGTAAATTGAACTTGTTAGTGCATTATATACACTTTCATTCTTTTGTCTTTTTGTGGTTTCTTTTTTGTGCTTTCGCTAAATGCAACACCAATAAATGAATGCAACTGTCATATTTCTGATATTAATAGAAAAATACTAATTGTTTGAGTTATTTTTATTAATGCTGATTTAATTGAAAATATAAGATAATAATTATTTTATATAGTTCAAATTAGAATTATATTGAATAATAAAATATTATTATTTAAAAAAAAGTATAAATAATATTAATAGAATAAATATCTTTTTTTTAATAGTAATTTATTATTTATATTTTTTTACTTTTAATAGTCTAATATATTATTAATAAAAAGCTTATTTTAATTCTTTTAAAAATATTAAAAAAAATAAAAATTATTTTATATTTATAAATTTATACTAAGTAACTTATAGGTGATACAAATTTGATATGTCAATATTATTGTTTTGATTTCCAAATTAGATAATAAAATATTTACATCAATAACTTAATAAAAAATCATCTAATTTTATTAATTATAGTATTATTTGAATGTTCTTAATATGATCTTTTTAATGATATTAAGAATATTAAAATCAGATAGTATAGCTGAGCAATTTAACTATATAGCTATAGAAATGATACAAATGATCCAACTTGCTAATTTTGGAAATTTCTTCAAAAAATATTTCTATTAATAACTTGGCTATATATTATCTAATTTCAACATTCTTGATATTATTAGAAAGATCTCTTTAAGAAGACTTCTTTTGCTCAAATCACTCAAAATAAGTTAAGCCACATAGATATTTTTTTATAAAAAGTAATACATTTTCAAGTTTTCACTTTGCTAAAACTAGTATACTAGATGTAGCAGAAGTCTAGCTATAAGTTACAATAAGTTTTGTTAAATTTCATCAAGTTTTGGTAATATAGTAAGCTAAGAGTTGTCAAGCTCTAAGTACTTAGAGAGGAGGAGGCCTGGCCTAGGCCTCTCTAAAAGTTTTATAGCAGCTGCTGAGACTAGTATAGTAGGAAGACAGATGAAGTGGATGGGGACTTCTTTCTCTCAAATTATATTAGTTAAAAGGTCTGGATAGAAATTAGATCTCTATGGTGCAGGAAAAGGGGAGCCATCAGTATCTCAAGATTGGGTATACCAGAAGTAGTGAGAGAAGAGAAGTCTATTAGTGTTAAGTTGCCCCAACCTCAAGACTACAGTTTTCAAGAATTCAAGATTTCCATTATTTCATAGGCCAGACAGTACAATGTAGGCTCTGGGAGCTACTGGTAACAACTCAAGGAGATATAGAGTCTTTCTTCCAACAACATGACTAGCTTCATGGTGAGTATCTAACTTACTGGCATACTCTGGCAGGCTAGGGGATGTGGGTCAGGCCCTTAGACTTTCTTTCACTCAGGGAGAGACTCTCACTATATCCTCAAGATATAGAGGTATACTGGGAGATTTCAGAAGATACTTAGAGGATTTTGGAAGATATAGCTAATGATTGGCTAAGGTAGATTGAGGTGATTTCAACATATAATGTAATGGTAACTAGTGATTGATAGATATCAGATAGTGTGATTCAAGATAGCAGTAACAATTGGATCAGGTGATTGGCCAGTAATGGTGTAATGATCAGCAGGAAGATCAGTAGGGTGACTACTTTGCCACTTTGGAAAGGGGGTACAGTAGTATCTAGTGAGATATTAACTAGAGTTTCTGGAAGCAAGAGTAGGATGACTTTGGTTGCAGAGACTGATGAGCTAGAGGTATATCCTTTCTTTTATAAGTTGGTGTCAATGTGAACAGTCTCTGTTAATTTCTTGAATCTAGAACTATTAGTCAGAGAAGTTCTACTATTAGTAGGTGAGGAGATTGCTGAAGCTAAGTCATTATAATTTATTTTGTTAATAGAGACTGTTGAGGTTGGCTTTATTGAGGAGAAGGCAATAGTGAAGGCTCTGGAGAAGAGGCTGATGGTTAAGAATATCAAGATGGAGATAGCAAGATATCTATAGTAGGACCCATATATAGTATATCTGGTAGTTAAAGAATTGCTAATATTGAGTAGGTAGAAGATAAAGATAGTAATGGCCAAAGCTCTGGAGAGTTTCAGTGAGATGGTGGATTTTGGCTTTATGTTCTGGGAGGGCATAAAGTTGAGAAATAGTAACTGTGAAATAATGATATAGTTAAAGAGTAAGGAGGTGATAGGATTGGAGTGAGACTGGCTTGAGGTCATTTGTATTGAGAGATAAGAGTGTCAGATTTGAAAGAGAAAAGGTTCTGAATAGGAAGAGGAAGAGTTGCTAATTGTCCTGAAGGAGTATAAAGAAGTAAAGGCTCTGCAGAAGAGGAAGTGAGAGGAGTTTACCAAGAATTGAATCTGAATTCAGACTGATGGAAAGAGAAGGTAATGGTGTAAGAAGAATTGGGAGCACTTGCAGGCTATATTGCAGGGGTCTGCAGAGAAGGAGGCTGTGAGGGTTACAATTAACAGGAATCAAATAGAAGAGGTGGAGGCAGCTGAGGTGTTCTTCTTATAGCTGAGGAGTGTAGAAGATTCTATATATACACTAGTAAAGGAGAAGTAGGCTGATGGAGAGAAGGTAAGGAGTGAAGGTTTTGAGGAAGTTATTAAGGTGGTCTCAGAGATTTAAGTAGAGAATATATATATGGCTGGGACTGTAAATGTATGTATACTGGAAATGCCCTGAGGCTAGTGAGGTAGTGTGGCTAGACAAAGTCTCTGAGGAGGATAATTTGGTAGAGATTGCCTCTGATGTATCAGCAGATAGAGAATTGCTTCAGGAACTGAGCAGGACCCCTAGGCCTGCCACCCCAGAGCCCTTAGCAATAGTGATAGATGGTTGGTTTTAGGCTGTTCTTGAGAAGCTTGCAGAGGAAGATATCAAGGAAGCTGATGTGTTTTAGGATTCTCCAGAGGTATGGGAGGGGTTTCTTAATATAGTAATGCAGAGGCTGAAGTTGGTAATAGCTATAGTAGTGGTCCTTCATAAGGATAAGGGGTATGAGGTAGATAATACCAATCAGAAAGGTAGCATCAGAGTGAGTAGACTTCTTCTGTAATAGTATCAATAGAGAGTATATCTGGAGGGCAGTTTGTGAGAAACATCAGAACATCATTAAGAGTAGGGCTGAGAAAGTGGTAGCAGTGGCAGCTAATCTTTAAATTCTCAATTTATGATAAAGGACAGTCTATATATTTTATCAATCAATATTAATGGCCTATGAGATAGGGTCAAGTAGTAGTACTTATTTAGGTAGCTGAAGGTCTGAAAGTATATTGTGGTGTTTCTTCAGGATGTTTGAGCCTATAGTATATAGGACTATGAGGTGTAAAGTAAGGAATAATCTGATAGTACTGGTTAGAACAAGTAAGTTGGTATTCTAGTTAGTATTGATAAGGGTAAGCTAGTAGATATGAATACTTTTGGTAGTCATCTGTTGTGGGGAAGGCTGAAGAGAGGGACTGAAGATGGACTTTTAGTAGACTCAGTATATCTGCCAGTAGTTGGCAGAGAGCAAAAGTAATAAGTGAAGGAGTAGTTGACTTGAGAGAGCTGGGTAGCTATTGGGTTGGACATTTTGGAGGAAGATTTTAATATAGTATGAGATTTTGCACTAGACTGGTCTGATGGAGAGACTGGTGTAGCAGTCTCTCAGAGACTATTCCAGTAACTTCAGGTAGAGAAAGATATGGGGCTAGTGGATGTTATATGACTGCAAGCTGGGGATAGGTCAGGGCCCTTCACTAGGTGATACTCAATGGGTGATGAGCTGGTGGAAATGAGAATTGATTGGGTGCTGGTAGCAGAATATTAGAGTAATGTACTAGATATTGTAGAGATATAATAGTGCTCTTGGTCAGACCATTGAAGAGTAAAGGTATGTGGAAGGTTCCAGGTAGTTGGTAGTGGAGGGAGACATTAGTATCTTAATGTAGTCTTACTCAGACATCTGGTAGAGAGGAAACAGTTTGTAGTTTTGATCAGGTGAAAAGTGGTAAGGTGAGTGGATAGTGGTCTGTCTATTACTAAATGGTGGGGTAGGTTTAAATACTTGATAGATACTTATTGATAGGATGTTAAGGAGATGGCTGGGAAGGAGCAGAAGGATAAGGAGAGGAGAATTGAGAGGGGTCTGAGGTGGCAGTTGCAGTTATGGAAGGAGAGATATTGATAGAAGAAGAATATCACCAGTTGGTTAAGGAGGTGGTTGATCTATAGTCAGATATGAGAGAGTTGGAGGATAGAGTGGTGGATGGCCTTCTAGTGCATCTGAGGGCCCAGTGATTGAAAGAAGGAGAGTGGCCAACCAAGTATCTATCTAGTGTTTTGAAGGCTAGAAAAGTATAGTATAGTTGGATTTTAGTCTTATGAGAGAATAGAGTTGAGATCTCTGATATTGTAGATATACTTGAGAAAGTCTCTAGGCAATGGTAGACCCTCTGGAGTAATGAAGGTATGGATGGAAATAATGGTGTACTAGATGTTGAGGATGCTCCATTGGTGCAGAACTGACTAATAGTAGCATTGCTAGAAATGGGGGCTTTTGTGATAGATAGAGTGTCTTTTGAGAAGATATTAGAGATTTTGTAGAAGGTGCTGGATAGTTCATCACCTAGAGAGGATGGACTACCTTGGGAGTTTTGAAAGGAGTTCCAGGCTGAGTTTGGTGCTTGACTTATAGAGATAGTCAACTTTGTATTAGAAGAGGACCAGTGAATTGATAATGATAATTTAGAATTAGTTTCTTTATTATATAAGGAGAAAGGTGACAGGAGGGTATAGTGGAACTGAAGGCTGATAATACTATTGAATGTAGATAGAAAGCTGGTCTCAAAGAACTTGGTAGAGAAAATGTAGCAGTGGATTAGCAGGTTGATAGGGGAGGAGTAGAGGGATTTTACAGTACTGCTTGAATGTAAAATGTCTTAAAGAGTTGTAGAAGCTATCAGGTTGATGGGAGGATAGTCTTCTTAAATCAGAAGAAGATATATGATAGGGTGTGGTGATATTATCTGAAGGCTATTTTGTGTAAGACTGAGTTTGGTGTAGAAGAGATTAAAAGGATTATGGGGCTAGTATGTGGCTGTAGAGCAGTAGTTCTGATGAATAGCTGGTGTGGTCCAGAGTTTGCTTTGGATAGAAAAGTTCCACAGGGGGATCCCCTCCCCCCCCTCTTTTATGTTCTCACTTTAGAGTCTATATTGGCCTGGCTGAGAGGGCAGCTGACTGGATTACAAATAGGAGAGATGGTCTGGAAGTTAGGAGTCTTTACAGATGATATGGTTGTGAGATTAAGTAGTCTAGAGGATGTGGACATTTTGAGAGAGGAGATTGGACAGTATGAGAGAGGAGATTGGACAGTATGAGAGATTGATGGGAGCAAAGGTGAATTGGGAAAATTGTGAACTTTAGAGCTCAGTACTAGTTTAAGAGCTGAGAGTAGATTTAGATGAGTTGTATCTGCTAGAGAGGCTATCAGATATCTGAGTATTTGGTTCTCAGTATTTGAGATAGTTCTGTCAAGAGAGTGGTAGTATGAGATAGTACAGAAATGAGAAGGTACATTGATGGACTAGTCTGGATATAACTTCTTTCTGGTGGAGAGAGTAGTGATATTAAATGTATATATACTGATTGTTGAAGTTGTAATATCTGGGATATCATTTGTACTTTCCTGGGTGAGTTGTATAGCAGCTGAAAGCTCTTAGGAGCTGGTAGAGATACTGTCTTGTAGAACTGAGATAGAGAGATTGAGACAGGCTAGTGATAGATAATTAGAAGATTAAGTTCTACCCTAGGAGTGAGGAGTAAAAAGATATGAGAGAGTTGCTCCAGGTGGAGACAGTTAGAAGATTGCAGTACAAAGGATTCTGGTAGGATATTATAGAGACCTGGCTAGCTATAGAGTTGATAGGACCTGATGTAGAGGAGGATATCAACTCTGAGTAACAGTAGTGGAGGATGGAGTTGCTCAGAGTGAGTAGTAAGACATTGAAGGAATATTCTTTAGTTGAGACCATGGGATAGGCTAGAATGGAGCCTCTTGAGAGGTGGCCAGTGAATTGGCAGATAGCTGGAATTGGGAGATATAGGAGTGGGGTTAGGTTTAGGGCTGGATAGCTGTATTATATCAGGTAGTACTCTCTAGAGATTGGGTAGTATGGTGGCAGTTTTTGAGGAGGAATTTGATGTTGAACTATCAGATGGGCTGGATGGAGATAGATGGTTATCAGGACTGTGAGTGATATACTAGAATCTCTAGAGAGATAGTTCAGATACTGAAGTATATTTTAGTGATCTGCCCTAGAGTAGAAGATTATTGGCAGAGCTTAGAAGAGTATTGGAGCTCTGAAAGAGAGAGGCCTGAGAACTCTGTTAGTATGGTAGTCTAGAGGAGACTAGTGGGGGAAGTTAGTAATATTTGAGATAGTATTAGTTGGATCTTAGGAGTGTAAGTTCTGATAGCCTCATACTGACAGTAGGTCTTTAAGGGTAACCATTGAATGGAGATTGAGAAGTTAGTAGAGAGATGGTATTGGCTTCTGCAAGAGGTAGTGTAAGAATAATAATATCAGAGGAGATAGTGGGAGCTGGGAGTAGTGAAGAAGATATAAGATATTATCTTAGAGAGTTAGAGTTATCTGATACTGAGTGATAGAGAGATATAATAGAAAGTTGGTATTGGTTGATTAGTCTCTTAGAGTAGTTAGTTGATTTTTCTTAAAGTGAGGTTATAGATAGTCAGTGGGACCAGTAAATTATATATATTTTTTATAGATATGTTTTAGTAATAAAGAAGTTCAAGTGACTATAAAAAAAAAAAAAAAAAAAAAATCTCTTTAAGAACTTTTAAATAACACCACAATTATCAAAATTGGATAATGTTTTATTAAATTATTGATGTAAATATTTTATTATCTAATATAGAAATCAAAATAATAATGTTAATATTTCAAATTTGTACCACCTATAAACTACTTCAAATTTATTCAAATTAACTCATATGGAGTACTATAAATTTATATTTATAACTATTTATAGTAATTTAATATATAATTATATTTTTCATCTTATTAGAAAATTAAAATTTAATATGTTTAGTTTCTTTAAAAGAAAGTAAATACATATTTTTAATAAATCAAAAGTAGTTTAAAGAAATACTTAGTACTTTTAAATAAATTAAATAAATTTATATTAAATTTAACTAAAATTAAATTTGATTTAATTTGATTTATTTTAAATACTAGAGATATTTAAAAATTTAAATATTTATAAAGAATTTCTATGAGAAAATATTCTGAAGCTTATATAAATAAATAAAAAGAATATTTATATAAAATCTAAAAATAAAATAAAATAAACAAAAAGTCAAAAGTATACTAAGAGAGTTTTAATAAAAAATTATAAAAATATTTTAAAAAATTCAATATAGTTAAAATAAAAAATTTATTATTAAAAAAAGATAAAAGATTTTAATAGTATTTTAATACTAAGAGATAAGTTTTAAATATTTAAATATATTATAACTAATAAAATTATTATATATTTCTTTTTTAAAAATTAATATTTTTATTAAATTTTAAGTATATAAAAATAATTATATTTAATCAAAGTTAAATAATATAATAGTTAGTTTAAATTAGAAAGTATAATTAGAGAATAGATATTTAATTATAGTATTGTGATAAGTAAATAATATAGTATAACTAGATAATGTAAATACTCAGTATAGTATAGTTATTTATATCTAGTTATCTATATATATCATTACTTATAATTAGCAAAGTATCAAATCAGATTTATTAATCTGTATTCTAAAGACTCATCTATATCTATCAGATATACCTATGTCTACTAGATATACCTAGTTATTCTTTTTCTAAAATAGCATTACTATATATTCTATAGTTAACTTCATAGCAATCAGATAGAAATTATAACTATATAAAATATCTTAGAGATAAAAGTGAATAAATCCCAGTCTAAAAATTAAAGCAAAAGCTAATTATCTGATATACTTAAAAGGAGAAACCTATCAATGAGCTACTACTAAGAAGTTGTGAGCTATTTTTCACTCTGGTCAACTTTCTGATATAAAGAAGAGAAGATCCAATTTGATATACTTGTAAGACTAAGCCAGAAAACTCTACCATCTTTTGCCTAAAACTAGTTTAGAATAAGATACACCTTTGTAGTAAATTTATTCATATAAATGAAGTAGTATTTGATATAACTTTGCTCAAGAGAAAGTTTATCATTTTTGAGAAATAATTAGTCTACTAGTTTAGAAAGAATCTATATCAATAAATTATCTACTAGTTTAGAAAGAATCTGTATTAATTAAGTTATCTACTATTTTAGAAAGAATTTATATCAACTAAATAATCTACCAAATTGCCAACTTACTGTCTGATAAAAAAATCTACTAAATTATCTATATAATATTAGATCATTATATAGAAATTATATATATAAGAAAATTTACTTATACTATATAGAGATCACTATCATTCATTTAATAAATTACTTATATTCTTAAAAAATACTATTTAAAAAGAAAATTACTAAAATTGTCTATTATATAAGTAAGAGAACTTGCTAGAGAATCCAATATTATCTTTATATTATAAATACCAATAAGAATATTAGAAACTATAGAATATTTTGTTACTTTTTGATAATATAACTAGGCTCAAGCTAATTTATATAGTAGTTCTAATCTTGTAATTTGTCTCTATTGAGTTATTTAAAGAGCTCAACTTAGAAGATTTTCTTTAAATCTATATGACTTTTCAGCTTACAAGAATCTAATAATTAAACTAAATATATTTGATATAATATTAATCTCTACTACTATAAGAGAAAGAGTTATTATCAGTATTTGGATAGAAAGAGAAGTAATTACCTAAAGACTTATCAATTACTCAGTAACAAAAAGATCCTAACTAAAAGTTAGTATAGTATAGAATTTTCAACCAGACTTACTACCAGAAGATCTGACTTAATTAGAAAAAAAAAAAAAAAAAAAAATTTGACTCAATCAGATCAATCAGATCAATCAGATCAACTAGATAATATAGAGATCTCTGTTCAAACCTTTAACAAGCTTGTACAAAAATTTGAAAACTTTATTGTATAATCTCAGTTTCTCTTAGAAGCTCTATCAGTCTCTTCTATCAAATCACTATCAGGACCAGCAACTATAGAACTAGAAGAATTAAGAATAGTTCCTTCAAGGATATTTAGACCTACTATATCTTGCTCAAGATCAATAATATTATCTCCAGAATACCCAAGTATCTCAAGCTTTAGTAATAACTCAGAAAGTGAATCAGAATTAGAATTGAAACCAGAATCAGAACTAGAAGACAGTGATGATAAAATGGTCACCTCAATGCCAACTTTTGCAAGATATCTAGAAGACCCAAGAGAATTCTTTGATAGAATTGAAGAAATAGCAGCTTTAAAGAATCTCTCTGCCTAGAGAAAAGTCACCATCTTCAAAACCCAACTTAGAGAACTAACTAAGGGAATTTTCAATTAAGTAGTAAGTAATATACATTTAGATCTTAGAGTAGCCATTTATATAGTACTATTCTGAGAAAAAGAATATAGAGCTATAATTTACTAACTTATCAAAAAAATATAGAAAATAAAACTTACTATAAGACTTAAGAATTTATTATAGAAATAAAGATAAATCTTAAAAAATCACTCAGAACATTCTTCACTAGAATCTAGAAAAGAATGTATACAGCTAGATTTAATATTACTAACTAAGATATCATAGGTCTAATGATCTTTATAAATAGAATATCTCCTAATATTACTCAGTATATTTATACTCTAGATATCAGAAAGTTTAAAGAATAAGTAGATATAGCTGAAGGATTTTTCAATATTAGATAAGGAACTATCTGGAGTAATTATGATAAGAAGGATGATAAAAAAGACCTCTTAGTTAAAACTCTACAAGAATTTCTTCAAGAATATTGAAAATCAGAAAAAGAAAAGCCAGCCAAGGAGTGAAAGAAAGAGAGAAATAAAATCCAAGACCTTAACTCCAAGTTAGACTGATTGGTTAGATAAATTAAAAAACTCACTATATATAAAAATTGGAGCTATCTATAGGACAACAGAGAATATACATCATAAAGAAACCAAGACTATCTACCAGAGTAATAGTTATAAGAAAGAAGATATCTAGTTCAAGATAGAGCTCAAGTCTAATGCTTTCACTATAGATAGTTTAGATACTATGTTACAGAATGTGATAATAGAAGAAGTGATCAAAAAGACTCAGAACTACTAAATTAAAAAAATGTAATCCAGTATAAAAAGACTGAACTCACTCTTGAAGATTTTGAAGAAAAGAGTAACAGTGAAGACTATAATAATAGGAGGAGGAGGAAGGCCCAGCAGGAGCCATGGGAGTGAACCCAGAGCCAGTGTCAAAGTGAATAGAAGATATGATATAAGGGAGATGAACAAAGAACATAATCGAATTTGCATCAGGCATTTATTGCCATGTAAAAATGTGGTCCTTATATACAAAATATGATGTCCCAAAAAGGAGGATGTGCTACAACTCAGGGCGAACCGAATTAGGAACCACATGACTACCAGAGATAAGCAGAGATAAAGGGGGAGCCAATCCCAGTTGCAGGATAAAAATCACAAATAAATACAAATAAAACAAATCCAAATCGAGATTAAAAAACATCCTTGCCCCCTCTGGGATCTCGCGCTCGCTCCAGGGTCTCGGCCTTACTCCGCTCCCCTCTGCTGTCTTTGGCCCCTCACTTTGCTTGGGCTTGCTGCAGCTTGCTCTGTTTCGGCCTCACCCCTCACTCATGCTCACCCCTCTGGGGTCTGCAGATGTTTTTTAATCTCGATTTGGATTTGTTTTATTTGTGTTTGTTTGTGATTTTTATCCTGCAACTGGGATTGGCTCCCCCTTTATCTCTGCTTATCTCTGGCAGTCATGTGGTTCCTAATTTGGTTCACCCTGAGTTGTGGCATGTCCTCCCTTTTGGAGTGTCATATTTTGTATATAAGGACCACGTTTTTATGTGGCAATAAATGTCTGATACAAATTCAGTTATGTTCTTTGTTTGTCCCTCTTATACATGCTCTTCCACATGTCTTCCATTTGCTTTGACACTGGCTCTGGGTTTGCTCCCATAGCTCCCACTGGGCCTTCTTCCTCCTCTGCTGTACTGTCTGCCCTCAGAGCCTCTGTCCTTGTTGACAAAGTTATGGATGAGGTTTCTCCTCCTCCTCATCCCTGCCACTGTCTCGTTCGAGGCCTATATCTTGTCTGCCATCTTTTCTCTCCCCCTGGACCTTCGTCCTTCTGGTCATCTGCTCCTCTCTTAGTTTTGGTCAGTTCTTGCCCTCTCTGCTAAGGAGACTTATCTTCACTATGATGTCAATGTCATCACTCTGCCTACCGTTTGCTACTCCATTCTCCCTGAGGCCTGCCATCAAGCTCTCTCTGAAGAGGTTCATGCTGTCACTGCCACTACTAAGCTCACCACCACTGATTCCACTACTGCTTCTGCTGCCATCACTTCCACCTCCTTCCAATGTACCTGTGCCACTTTTGTGGCCTTTGCCTCCTCTTGCCTCTCAGATGCTGCCCCCTTCTGTGGCTTTGCCATCTATGAGGTTCCTTCTGTTGCCGCTGACATCAATGCTGTATGTTGCTTCCTTCTTGCCAGCACTTCTTTTGTTACTTGCCTTCACAAGCAAGAGTTATCTCATGCTGCTGCCTCTGCTCACTGCTCCCCTTCCTGCCTCCCCTGAGGTTTCAGTCTCTGAGGCCATTCACACCAAGGCTCGTGCTGCTGTCCATACTGAGGTTCATTCCTTTGCCACCACTGCTGCCAAGGCCCCCTCCAAGACCCCTGCCAAGACCCCCACCAAGCCCAACCAGGCTTTGTCAGCCTCTTCTCTGTCCCCCTTCCCTGTCAAGGCTTCCTCTTCTATTCCCCCTGCCCCTAAGTATGGCTGCCAACTTGGTTCTCACCCCATCGGGGCCTGGCCCTGTACTGTCTGCTCTGGTCACCTCCACCATGCCTACTGGCACCTGGCCAAGTCCATCTGTCCTCATGGTAGTGTTCCTTGTACTGCTGCCCCTTCAGCTGCTCACTCACCTTTGGCCTCCTCTGCCAGTTCCTCCTCTGCCTCCTCTACCTGTGCCCCTGAATGTAAGGGCTGCACAAAAGCCTGTGACCGCAAGGTCTGGTACTCTGATGGAGTGTGCTCCCAGTCATCAGGTTTGCCACCTTCAAAAAAAGTCAGAGGAAAGGGGAAGGCCTCCTGCTCTTAAACTTCCCCCCGGCATGGTTCTCTCCCAGTATCCCTATCCCATCTCAGATTCCATCATCACTTCTGGTGTACCCTGAGTGGTTCCTCATGTTGTCCCCCCTTTGCTTTTCCCAGTTGCTCATCCTGAATTTTCAGGTTTATTCTTCCTCTAGGGCCTTTTGTCTCCTCCTTTCTCTTTGGCTGACTGCCCCCTTTCTCTCCTTCAAGTCTTTGCCCTATCCTTGGGTCCTCACTTTGTTTTTTCTGTGACTCCCTCTCAATTCTCCTTCACCAATCCAGCTCATCTTCTGCACTTTCATCATGCTCTTGACCTTGCCATCTTCTTTAAGGATTGTAGTGAGATGCCCTCTTGCTATTTTGTTCCTAGTGATTGGGTCCCACCTTCCAATGTCTCTTCACACTGCATATTCCTTGACATGGCTTGCTCACTGTCCATTCCCAGACATGCTTGCTCTTGCTTGATTTTGGACCATGCCATGTGTACCGTGCTTAAATCAGTCAAGCAACTGCCTTTGTACTTGCTCACAGTCACTGATAAGAATCAGGGTTTTGTACTTATTTCCAAATTGCTCTACCTTGATGGCCTTTCTGCCCTCCTTCGAGCCATGGCTTATGAGTCTAGTGCTCTTGGATTGGATGAGGTTCTCACTCTTCTTCGGGTTTCCCTAGCTCATGCTAGATTGCTTTTGGACTCCCCATTTTTAACTTCTTCCAGAACTCTTTGTCCTCTCTGGATATTTGTCTTCCAGTTTTCTATGCCCTTCCTAAAGTTCACAAGCCTACTTTGGCTTGGCATCCTATCACAGCTGCTTTTTGCTCGCCTATCACTGAGATTTCAAAGTGGCTCTCCCACTTCTTCCTCTCCTGGATAACTCTTCTTCAATACCATCTTGGGCCTGAGTACACTATTCTTCATGATACCCAGGAGCTCGCCCTTCTCTGTTCCACCATTGTGTCCATTCATCGTTTTTCTCTTTTGGCCTTTAGTGATTTCTCTTCCTTCTATACTGCTATTCATTTTGATGAGATTGATGATTGTCTTCATTTCTTAGGTTCCATTGTCTTTCCTTTGGATTCTCCTGTTTTGTTGGCTTCCATTATTGAGCTTACACTCCTTGTCTGCTACTCTAATTTCTTTAAGTTGGCCCTTGGCTGTTTCCACCAGTTATCTGATATTGCCATGAGAATGAATTGTGCCCCCACCCTTGCCAACTTGGTTGGTCTGGCTCATGAACTTCATGCAATATGTGATTCTACTTTACCTCTTTCCATTGCATTCTGGGCTAGGGATATCTTCTTTCGCTGATATATTAATGATTTCATTGTCTTCACTATTGCTGGTGTTAATATCTCTAGTGTATTCCTGAGCATCTACCCTCCCTATCACTCTATTACTTGGGTGTGCAGTATGACTAGTATTCCTTTTTTGGACCTTTCCATTTCTCTTTCCCCCTTTTGAACTATTGTCTATTCTCATTTTCCACATTCTCAACAGTTCCCTGACTTCTTGTCCAATTATCCTCATCACACTCTTCTTGAATATATTCATGGTAAGGCTTGTTGTCTTGCATTATGCTGCTCCTGTCATTCTGATTGGGTGTCTGCAGTTCAGGTTCTCAGCAACTTCTTGGTCCATCGTCATGCCTACCCTATTTCTATTGTTCATGATCTTCTTACTTCAGTTGAATGGTCTGTTGTTTGCTCTTCCCTCCTCTCTCCCTCTTATTCTCCCTCCCTTCTCTCTCTCCCCCCTTACCCTCTCCATACCCCCTCTTCTTTCCCACCCCCAATTCTCGTTGTACCATTTGATTATGCTCGATGGGTTGCTCAATGCCCTGACACTGTCCTGCACTCTTCTCTTTCATGCCATGGACTTTCATCTCTTCCTTGACATCCTCTAATTGCCTATTCGCATCTTCCTTCTATTTCTTCTTTAATCCATCACTCTTGTTTTGCATTTTCATCACCTTCTGATGCCTCTGACTCTGTTGGAGAGGATTAAAAAACATCCTTGCCCCCTCTGGAGTCTCACACTTACTCTGGGGTCTTGGCCTTACTCTGCTCCCCTCTGCTGCCTTTGGTCTCTTGCTTCACTCAGGCTCACTGCAGCTTGCTCCATTTCGGCCTCACCCCTCACTCACACTCACCCCTCCAGGGTCTGCGGATGTTTTTTAATCTCGATTTGGATTTGTTTTGTTTGTATTTGTTTGTGATTTTTTTCCTGCAACTGGAATTGGCTCCCCCTTTATCTCTGCTTATCTCTGGTGGTCATGTGGTTTCTAATTCAGTTTGCCCTGAGTTGTGGCACATCCTCCCTTTTGGGACATCATATTTTGTATATAAGGACTGTGTTTTTACATGGCAATAAACACCTGATGCAAATTCAGTTATGTTCTTTGTTCATCTCCCTTATATATGCTCTTCCACATATCTTTCATTCACTTTGACACTAGCTCTGAGTTCACTCCCATGGCTCCTGCTGGGCCTTCCTCCTCCTCTACTATTATTACCCCCTCTATCTTAGATTGATTTGCTGTGCCTGCAGGGGCATAGTGGGAGGAGGGCAATGGTGATGAGTTGCCCCTTTATCAGTGTTAGATTGATGCTTCCTCTACTTTTTCATAGATTCTGGTGCCTTCAGCTGCATCTGAAGTATACCCATTTTGGTACAGCACCTTCTTCCTTTTGCTGTCACCAACAAGGAGTTGTCTCAGTATGTCTCAGGCTACGTAGAGAGTTGGCCAACCTTGGGTGTCAAGTGCTTAGTGTAGGTTACCTACAGGTCCTTAGTGCCTGTGGTAGGGCCCTCTGGCTTTGGCGAGCTTCCCGGCGAGTGCAGTTCTGACATAGGTAACTGTTTTTTGGGTGTTGTCAGGATGGGAGGAGAGATAGCCATCACAGATAGGAGAAAGAGCAATAATGGTAGACCAGTAGGGTGCCAGGCTGGGGGTAGTCATTGGGGCTGGGGCAGGTGCTGCTTTGGTGGGGCCTTTTGTTTGGTGCGGCATGGTTAGGTGATAGGTATCACTCTTGGCTTCTTTTGGTGGTCAGCGGAGTTGGGCCCCAGTCATCAGGAGGGGTCAAGGGGTCCGAGGCTACTTATTTTAGGCATCTTGGCTGCACTCAACTAGAACTGGGAGCTGACATGGCAATGTGATTGAGGCCCACAGACTCAACACCTTTCTCTGGTACTATTCATGTTATACAAACTTCAAGCAATAGTTTTTCAACACAAAGCAGAGGAAAGGTATTATAAACATGTCTTCGAGCAAGAGTTCCGATGGGCGTGCTGGGTCTGGTGGGCCTGGGGCCTTTGGCTGGCAGCAGGTTGGGAGGGGTTATGGCCTGGGGATGGGGGTCTTTGGAGGGTCGACGGCCGGTGAGAGTTCTGGTGGAGGGCCGGTGTCTGGTGGGAAGGGAGGAGGGACTGGCCGCATGAGTTTTGCTGACAAAGTGAAGGGGAGTGGATGGCCGACTGGGAGCCGGGCTGGGGCTGCGGGGGGGAAGGGCAAGGCAAGCACTGGGAGGGGGG
>RBNI01000316.1:0-33784 GCA_003990745.1 Jimgerdemannia flammicorona | reverse complement strand
GTCCCCAGCAGAACAAAAGCTAGCTACTCATGAAAAGGAACTCCTGGCAATCATACATGCCCTCAAGACCTGGTGATACTATCTAGAAGGAGTTGAGTTCGATGTGATCACTGATCACAGGTCCCTTTAGTACATCAACACTCAACCAACCCTTTCTCGCCAACAAGCCAAGTGGAGCCAATTACTTCAGACCTTTACCCCAAACATCATCTACAAGCCCAGCAAAACTCTAGTTGTACCAGATGCACTGTCAAGAAGACCAGACCTTGCCGCAATCTTACAAGTCACTGTGGCACCTGAATTCCTCAACCAGATCAAGAAGGCTTATGAACAAGACTCTCTGGTTCTATAAAGGAATACCAAGGAATTCAAGGAAAAGTACACCATCAAGGACAACCTTGTGTACTATCAAGACAAAGTATATATTCCTGCCAACCCTGAACTATGGTACAAGATCCTTCATGAACATCATGACTCCCCACTAGCTGGTCACCTTGGAACAGAGAAGACCATCAAGAATATCCAACGAGACTACTACTGGCCAAACATGCTCAAGGAAATCAAGGAGTATGTCCAAAGCTACAATCTCTGCCAAAGAAACAAGTCAAGCAACCAAGCACCTGCCAGTCTTCTACAACTCTTGTCAATTCCAACCAAGAAGTTTGAACAAGTCACAATGGACTTCATTGTGCAACTCCCATGAACCAAAACAGGCTATAATGCTATTGTTGTATTTGTGGACCATCTCACCAAGATTACAATCACCGAGCCAACCACAACCAATGCCACTGCCCCAGAAATTGCAAGAATCTTCTTCAAGACTGTCTTCCGCCATTATGGACTTCCCTAAGTAATTATCAGCGACCGCGACCCCAAGTTTACAAGCCACTTCTGGCAAGCACTCTTCAAGACCCTTGGAACCCAAATTGCTATGTCCACTGCCTTCCATCCTCAAACTAATGGACAGACCGAGCGAATGAACAGAACACTTGAACAAATGCTCAGAAACTATGTGTCTTATGAGTAAGATGATTGGGACCACTATCTGACCTATGCCGAGTTTGCCTACAACAATGCCAACCAATCATCAACTGGCCTTTCCCCATTCCAGCTACTTCATGGTCAAAACCCCGAGACCCCTGCAAGTCTAGTCCAATTTTAGCAATCTAGTCACACTCAAGTCCCCACAGCCCAGAACCTTATCGATAAAATAGATTCCCTTCTCAAGATCGCCACTACAAACCTGCAAAAGGCTCAGCAATATCAAGCTAAGTATGCAGACAAGAAGCGGTGAGATGTCATATACAATATTGGTGATATGGTTCTACTCAAAGCCAACAACATTAAGGTTCAATCTCAAGTCAACCGCTAGTCAGCCAAATTCCAGCCCAAGTACCTTGGACCCTTCGAAATCACTGAGCAAGTCTCTACCTGGTCTTACTGTCTCAACTTGCCAACAACCATGCATATATATCCTGTATTCCATGTATCACAACTCAAGGCCTGGAACCAGTCACCCCCATACCCTGGCCAAATTCCAACACCATCAGCACCAGTCATAGTTGAAGACCACATTGAGTATGAAGTCGAGAAAATCTTAGACAAGCGAGTCCGATACTGTCACACAGAATACCTAGTCAAGTGGATGGGTTACCCTGAATATGACACCACTTGGGAACCTGCCGTCAATCTCAACTCTCAAGACTGCATCCAAGAGTTTGAGCAAAAAGGAACTCATTGACTGCCTGTGAGGTTCTCCTCTTAGATAGTAGACAACCTACTGTACTGATCAGGCACATTATGCATCAGGGCTCTCTAAGGGATACAGCATCAGAAACAAGAGATACAGGAGAACTCTATAAATTCTGCAACCAACGAGGTTCGAACCAGTTCTCATCTGATCAAGATGATACTTTGGCCCTCGCCTTATACAAGGATGGCCAATCCTTGCCAATGAGTCAATATATTTAATTTGAGGTTTCTTTTAGTCTTATTGTTTATTATGTGTAACTTTGAGAATTCAACGAGGACGTTGATTCTTAAGGAGGGGGAGATGTAACATTTTAGTGTAGTTTATTTCTTTTCTCTGTCCTTCTTGAATAACCTTCTGGCACTTTCCGCATACTTAGAAATCCCCTTCTTGGCACTGAGCATTAACTAGTACTTATTTAGTTAGTCACTGAATATCCTGGAAACTAGTTAAGCAAGACAGAAAAAGAAATAGATAAATTGTTTTTGAGTTCATGAATTATAGTTTATATATTATAGCTTATTTGTGAATATGAATTAAATTTTCTTATCATAATTTAGCAAATCTATAGGTATTAGCAATCTCTACCAAAAATACAAAATTAATGAAGTGATCTAGAAACTTATAGTAGATATGCTTCTTTATTATCCTTTTCTTAAAGATCTTTTTCCAAAGTATAATAGTGATCTAAAAACAGATATTATTGTTAAAATTTTGAAGAATATAGGCTTAAAGATCAAAGATAGCAATGGGTCAATTTATACTATAGTGAGTATTTCATTCATATTCTGTTTATATACTCAATCATTTTTATTTATTAAAAAAATAGCTATACTATCAGATTATGATCTATTATGATCTGTGTAAAGATATTGACTCAGATGAAGATAATGAGATAATTGATATCTCCAATATTCCTCTTTTATTGAATAAGAATAATCTGATCCAAAAAAAAGATAAGCAGAATATAGAGAAGGATATATTAGGAGAAACTGTTTGCAGAAGAAAGAAGTATTAGTAGAAGAGAAGTGTCTGTAAAGAGAAATATTTGTAAGAGTATTTGTAAATAAAAAAAGAAATAAAATGATTTTTTTTGAAAATTCTACCTTATGTTTGTCCATTGTTTGCAAGCTATTTATATCTATAGAATATAAGTTTATCCTTATATTAAAGAGTTTGTATCTATAGAATATCAGTTCATACTTTTTTTAAATATTTATAGCAAATGTTCAAATCTATATATATTGTAATGGTGACCTCAGAATGATGACATCAGTACAGAAGACAGCCTTTCCTTATAAGTCACCAGATCGGAGTACAAGAAGATCATATAGCATATGAGATGAGTAATGATGACCAACTGTAAGTCATTGTGACCATAGTTCAGATATCTTGAGGAATATAAAAGAAGGATCAAGGAACTACAGTAGTAGCAACTAACAAGACCCACTAATCCCAAAATAGCTCAAAGACTTACCACAAATAAAATGCCTGCTGCTTGCTAAATCTCAAGGTCAAGGAATCACCAAGGCACCTCTGTTGAAGAAAGGATGTTCCAAGACATCAGAAGAGCCATGAGGACTTGCTCAAGAAGGACTCTTAGTATCAACCTGGGTACTGGTGACCCTTATTACTATATCCTCTACTATCATGAAATGGAAACAAGGATCACTCTTTCTCCACTACCTTACTGGTTACAATGGTTTGGTAGGCAATCTTCTAAGTCTACTTTTCACAATTATTACCCCCTCTATCTTAGGTTGGTTTGCTGTACCTATTGCAGAGCAGTGAGAGAAAGGCAATGGTAATGAGTTGCCCCTTTATCAGGTCAGATTGGTGTCTTCTCTACTTTTTCACAGTTTCTGATATCTTCGGCTGCATCTGAAGTATATTCGTTTTGATGTGGCATGGCACCTTCTTCCTTTTGCTGTCACCAACAAGGTGCTGTCTCAGTGTATCTTGGGCTATGTAGAGAGTCAGCTGACCTTGGGCATCAAGTGCTCAGTATAGGTTACCTGCAGGTCCTCAGTGCCTGTAGTAAGGTCCTCTGGCTTTGGCAAGCTTCCTGGCAAGCATGGTTCTGGCATAGGTGACTGCTTTTCAGGTGTTGTCAGGATAGAGGGGAGATGGCTGTCACAGATAGGAGGAAGGGTGATAACAGTGAACCAGTGGGGTGTCAGGCTGGGGGCAGTCATCAGGGCTGGGGCAGACAATATTTTGATGGGGCCTTTTGATTGGCTGGTGGAGGGTGGGGTGGTGCAGGGGCTGGTATCCTGGCTGTACCCAACTGGAACCAGGAGCTGATGTGGCAACATGATCAAGACCTGCAGGCTTGGGGAGTAAGATCTTCCTTATTTGGTTGTATCTGACTGGAACTGGGAGCTGATATGGCAATGTGATCGAGGCCTGTAGGCTCAGGGAGTAGGAGTGGGGTCTTTTCTGGCCCTAGCCCATGTATAAGTCCTTTGTAGAAGGTTCTGCATATAAGTCCTTTACTCACCCACTTTGAATCTACTCTGCTCTCTGTTGATTAGTTGGGGGGTTTTTTTCTTTGCCTCGGGCTTTCCTTTGGGGTTTGGGGGGCTATTTTTTATTCAGTCCTAGTGCTGCTAGATCCAATGCATAGGTGTGCTCTTACATATAAATGATGATCCAGCCCTAGTGAGCAGACAAGTCTAGTCTATGTTGTGGGAGTCAACATAGCTTATATTTAACAGGTATAGCTGAAGTGGTGGGACTGCTGGACAATTTAGTAGCCTAGGTTAATAAGGGAATATTGTTTAGTGGGTAGTGGGGGAGAGTTTTGGCCTATATAGTCTAGGTTCTCTTCCAATAAAAATCTGTGAAACTATGAGTCTATTAAAAAAAATAAAAATAAAATAAAATAAAATAAAATAAAATAAAAACAAGGATCACTATTGCTACCAAATGCCTCCAAATGTGGCAGGAGTACGAAATAGGAAACCTTCTCTGCTGGGAGTTTTCACAGGCTAGTACTCAAGAGCTACAAGATGCCACTCCCATAGATATACACAAAATAAGAATAGCTAAGAAGATCTATCAGATCTTCAGGCATGCACCATAGTTGATCCCCAACTTAGAGTATATTAGAGTCTCAGATTTCAGAGACCTGTCAGCCCACCATATTGATGCACTAGAAGCCAGGGTAGCTACAGAAGTCCAGTCCACCATCACCCTCAATAGTAATGAAGTAGAAGACTTCTGACACTCCATTCTATAAGACAACCCAGACCAATTTCTGTAAGGATTGATCTCAGTATTCCAAGGCCCAAGCATCCAGATCAGACCTTTCCAAGATCCCACATTTGTTCTCTATTTTGTAGAAGAGAACCTCATAGACTGGAGAGCCCCAGATCTCCTTCCTGCCACTACCAAACATGATGATGTCATTGGTGATGATGTTATCCCACATGACATACATGAGATATGTAATATGCATGAAGTATGTGAAACATATGACCTATGCAATGATGATGAGACAGATGAGATGTTCACAGACCTCATCTTCTTTAAAGATATCCTGATCTCTAATGAGGATAAAGCCCCTATGGTCTTAAACATTCTGCTCTAAAGTTCTTTAGTGACATCAAATAATACTAGCACTGACATTCTGATGTGATATCAAATAATACCAGCACTGGTATTCTGAGGTAATACTGAATTATTCCAGTACTATTTTCCTATACCACTGAAATTATATCAGTATCCTAAACCTATATAATGTAATATGCCCAGCTCAATGGAGGCAAATTACAAGATTGGGGGTTGGTATAGTTTAGCTTGAGCCCTCAGTTACTTTGTCAAAAAGCAACAAAATGTTCTATAATTTCTGAGGTCCTTGGTATTTAGTAGTATAATAGTCAAAGCTAGATATCTGCGAGCAATTTGTATGTCGATTTCCTAATTGGGATGGTTCTCTGGGTAAAGTGGCAATTTGTGTATGGGTGAATGGGTTTCCTTCTTGGGTCAACTGGGAATGGCGGAATTTGTGTGTAGTGTGAGCAGTTTCCAAAAGTGTGTGATTTCTGGGTGATGGTCTTGGTATGACAATCTCTGTATAGTGCGACAATTTCTGTGTAGTACAATGATTTTGGTACAATGATCTCCGTGTAGTGCGGCGGGTTCCTTATATGGACATTCTGATAATTTGGTGGATAACTCAATCTGGCTCACTGGAAATCGTATGGCGCGGATTCTTCTGTAACAGATTCACTGGGAATGATGAATAACTCAGATGTCACAGGTAACTTGGGCTCTCTAGGAATAATACTCAGGTCTTCTGGGAATGTAGATAACTTGAAAATGGCAGGTGATGTGGATTCTCCGGAATTGGCGGGCTTCTGGGATATAACTCGGATGGTGCAGATTCTTTCTGAATCGGCTTCAACTGGGAATACTACTTGAATGGTATGGGTTCTTCTGGGAATGTGAATAACTCATGGTTTTCTTTGGGAAATATAACGAGCGGCTTGGAAAGGGTCTCTTAGCAAAGTTGCATTAAAGACTGGCTTCATTTACATGACAGATCACTGTGAAGTTGTGTCAGGAACTGGCTTAAGCAAGGCAGCTTTCTCTTAGGCAGTGGAAAAGGTGGAAAAGCAGAAAGGCAGAAATCTTCAGGCTTATCTGGCAAGCGAATCAATAACGTAGCTTATTCCTTAAGTGGCGGGTTTCTTCAAAAGGCGGTGAAGTTCTCCTTGAACTTAGGCGGTAAATCTTCAAGCTTTATATCGGAAAGTGGACTGGAGTGGGAATAAGGGGACCAATTGCTCAATATTTAGAGGCTTCTTTGGTTTGTACTTCAATTTGGACTGAGGTTTATTCACTCTTGTCTCTGGGGTAATTTATACAGGTTGGTTGCTATCTGGTTGCTATGTGGCTAACTATAGATCTGCTACTTATGGCAGGTGTACAGAGTCTGTATGGTGTACAGGACCTGTACAGTGTATAGAGTCTGTATGGTATACAGAGCCTGTATAGGTAAACAGACTCTTTCTGGTATCTCTGGCTATTTATACAGTTTTCCACAGCAATGGTTGCTGGTTACTATGCTGTATGTTCACGTCATCTTCCTTAATTGTTCATGTCATCTGGTTAAGATATAATTTGGGTAATATGTTTTGGTTTGTCACATCAGCCCCCACTGAAGGGTAGTCTGTCTCAGACTATTCTTCAGTCATCATCCCAATAAGTATAGGCTGCTTCTACATCTATACCTGTTCCATCATCTTCATTGTCTGTACTGGGGTTACTCCATTCTATGGGCTCTTCTTCTTCTTCAGGGAATAGGATTTCAACAGAGTTGATGATGCTCAAATAGGTAACAGAGTTCATTCCTTGAATGTCATTCAGGGAGAATTGTGCCTGTGTCAGGGCTGTGACATTTCGTTTGTAAATGGTATATAGTCTGTCTGCAGCAGTAGTGTCTCTTCTGGTCAGACTGGTGGTGTTCCTGATGTAGGTCTGTTCTGGGGCTGGGAGGTTCTGCAATTGTTCACCGATTGCATAATAGGCCTACAGTTGGTGGACTTGTAGTAGGCATCTGACCAGGGTGAGATTTTCTTGATGAGCTTAGATTCTTTGAAGGGGGCTTCCATTGGCTTGGCTGAATTGGGGTAGAGGGACTGGTAGGGCTTAGAAAGAGCTGAGGACCAATGTCTGGAGGTACTGATCAATCCTTTGGCTCATGGTGTAGAGGGAAATATAGTTTGAGGTGATTGATGTGTACTGGTGTTCTCAGGATTCATCCATCTATGCTTCTTAAATAGATGCTGGTTCCTCTGATGTTATATACAAGATAAGGTCCTTTCCATTTCAGTTCTAGTTTGGCAGCAAAGTTTGTCTCAATCATGCTTCTCCAGACTAGGACTTGATCTCCAATCTTGATCTCCTGATCCTTCTGTTTTTGGTTATAGTACTTATTTTATCTTTTCTGGGCTTTGATAATCTGTCTTTGGGCTTGATTTTATAACTGTTCTGCCTTCTTAAGGAGGTCTCTGAGATTCTCATGGCCAGCAGTTCTAGTTCTCTTGGCAAACATCATTTCGAATGGCTTTTGTTTGGTAGATGTGGCAGGAGTGTTCCAAATTTCCCATAGGATCTCAGGTAAGCAGAGGTCCCAATTAGTAGGATTGACTTGGGCAAGTCCTTTCTTGATGGTCTGGTTCATTCTCTCTGTCATGCCATTGGTCTGGGGGTGGTATGATGTGGTCCTTTTGAGGTGGATCTTGTGAATTTGGGTATAACTGGTGATTATGTTGTTGATGAATTCTGTGCCTCAGTCAGAGATGAGTTCTTCTGGGGGTCTATATCTGAGTGTGAGTCCATGGAGAAGGCCTACAATGGTTAAGGCATCTGTGATTTCCATTGGGAAAGCCTAGGGCCACTTGGTCAGATGTTCCACAAATACAAGGATATATTTGTTTCTCTTTGGTATAACTGATAGAGGTCCAATTACATCTACTCCCCATCTCTGAAAGATGTGAGTGGGTGGGGGAATCAGTTGCAAAGGGGCTTGATAGTTCTTCTTTCCTTGGTACTTCTGGCAAGTATCACATTTCTGGATGACATCTCAGACTTGAGTTCTGAGGTGAGGCCAATGTTGATACAGTTTTCGAATCTTGTTTTCTGTGCTTGTCTGTCCTTGATGGGCTTTCTGATGTTCTTTTCAGATGAGATCTTCTTGTGCCTCGATGGTCTGAGGAGCTTCCTTTAGGGTGTAGTTCCTTGGGACACCCTTCTTCTGGTTTATTAGGGCTGGTGGGAAAGTACATCAACATTGTTGTGAGCTTTCCCTGCTTTGTGGATGATGGTAATTTTGTAATCCTGAAGGATAAGGATCCAGCAGGCTAGGATTCCCATGGGTTTCTTGTGGTTGAATAACCATTTCAGGGGTACATGGTCTGTGATCAGGGTGAACTTTTTTCCAATGAGGTAATGCTTGAATAGGGTGACCACCCATATGACTGCAAGGCATTCCAGTTTGGTGCTACCATAGTTCATCTGCTGCTGATTGGTAGTTCTGCTTGCATAGGCTATCACATGGTGCTGTTGATTAGGTCCTTTCTGGGCTAGAACTACTCCGAGGCCATCTTTAGAGGTATCTATATATAAGATGAATGGCTTCTGTAGATTGGGGCACACAAGGATTGGTGCTGTAGTCATGCGATTTTTGAGTTCCTTGAAGGCTTTTTCTTGTGATTCTGTCCATTTGAATGGTACTCCTTTCTTGAGAAGGATCTGGATTGGGGCAGCGATTTGAGCAAAGTTCTTGATAAATCTTCTGTAATAAGATACTAGTATCAGAAATGATAGTGTCTCCTTTGGGGTCTTGGGTACTGGCCAATCATTGATCTTCTTGGTTTTCTTTGGGTCTGCATGGGTTCCTTCTTTTGAGACTATGAATCCAAGGAATTCAAGTTTCTGTTTCCCAAAGTAGCATTTCTTTGTATTTAGTCTCAAGTGGTTTTTGCAGGTGAGCTTGAAGAATTCCTCTAGGTAGTGCAGGTGTTCTTCGAAATTTGCTGAATAGATGTTAGAATCATCCATGTATACAATCAGGCAGTGGTGAATCAAAGGGGTGTAGACTGAATTCATCATCCTCTGGAAGGTGGGGGGTGCATTACAAAGTCCAAAGGGCATTCAGAGGTACTCAAACAGTTTTTCTAGAGCAAGGAAGGCTGTCTTTTGAATGTCCTTGGGGTCCATGGGGATCTCATGGAATCCTGCAAAGAGGTCCATACTTCTGAAGTATCTGGCATCTTGTAACTAATCCAAAAGATCATCGATTCTGGGCAAAGGATAGACATCCTTTTCAGTGACTGAATTGAGTTTTCTGTAATCCACACAGAGTCTCCATCCTCCTTTCTTTGGTATAATAAGTATAGGACTGGCCCAGGGGCTGGTAGAAGGTTGGATGACTCCATTGTCTAAGAGTTCTTGAATGTGCTCTTTTTCGAATGTTTTCAAGTGATGGAGTATTCTATAGGATTTCTGCTGGATGGGTGTTGCACTTTCTGTATTTATGCTGTGGTGATATGATGGATTGTATGGCAGGTTGCCATAATCGGTAGTGAAGATATCTTGATATTTGTTGAGAAGTTCTACTAGTTGTTGCTGTTATTGAGGTGTCAATTCTTCTCCAATGTTGGTGGAAGGCTTCACTGTCTCCTGGGTCGCAGAGGGGTCTTTCCTTTCTTCTGGGACCTTTTGCCATTTCCTGATAGGTTTAGTTCATAAACTTCCCTATGAGTTCGGTTGAGAAAAGGCACCAGATATCCTATAATAGTTCCTTTCAGCAAGATGATGGTCTCCCAACTTTGGTTGGTTCCTCGGGAGTGTACTGGATTCATCTTGTTGGAGAATGTGTGTCTCTCTATATCCAGGTGTGGGATATCTTCCTTGGGTTCAAAGAAGAGGTTTCTGGGGTCGGGTGGTGCAAAGATTTCAAAGGTAGTTTTTTCTCTAGGCTCCAGGATGAGATTCTTGTGCAGTCTGACTGGTTGTTGGTACACTTGCTGGGGAACGTTCCTCTTGAGGTAGTTGACTTGAAGGAGATGTACTTCCTTCCTGTCTGAACTTCCAAATCCCTTTGCTTGTCTTGTTCCTTTAGTTAATTCAGAGACTTCCTGTAACTGTGGGGTCTTGACCTTCATGAAGACTGCTTGGGCAATCTTCTGTCTTCTAATGATTCAGTGCTATTCTACACTGCTGTTATGTAGGATAACCTTAATTTTGCCTATATATCCAGGGTCAATGGTTCCTCCTTCTACAGTTATCCCTTGTCTGGCAAGTCTGGACCTTGAGGTCAGTTGAATATAAGCTCCTTGGGGTGGCTGCATGGCTAATCCAGTTCTGACCATGAAGGTTTTTCCAGGCCTGATAGATTCGTCCTCCAGGCTGTGAAGATCATACCCTACATCTTCTGGGTGGGCTTTGCAGGGGTTTGGCCTTTGGGTGCAGCAGGGTATACTGGGCAATATTCTTGCTGAGTTTGGGCTTTCCTAGGGCTGAAGCTCCACTAGCAGAGAGCCTCCAAGCTCTGAGGTTGAGGTGTGGCCATCTGGCTCCAGTAGAAGGGTCTTGGAGGTAATTAATTCCCCTTCTTCCTGTAGGGTCTAGGGCTTCCATGAAGTTGGCAGCATCTTCTGCCCATCCCTGGTGGGTAGCATATCTGATGAGAGCTAGGATATCTTCTCCCAAATCATAGATCTTGAGGATTCTTCTTTCTGGCTTCTTGGTCTGGTTTTTTCAAATCTGGCTTTTTTGGATCTGGCTTCAGTTATTTCCTTTCTTCAAAGTATGCACTGCAATATCATGACTGAGGTGAATCTTCTGATGTCTGCAGTCTTGGCAGTCAGGGTGTCTCCCATGGTTGCAATATCTCATTGCTCAAAAATGATATTCCCGGCTATTTATCTCTTGTTGTCTTGGAAATCAGTACCCATCTTGATTATAGGTTGGGGGAAGGGTAGACAAGGGGTATATTTCTATTTGGGTGAAGAAGCCTTGTCCCCTAAATTGACTTTGTAACCTTGTGGTGACTTCTTGAAAAGTGGTAGACTGTGCAAGAGTAGTTGGGGCTTCTGGTCTCTGGGGTCTCTGTCTTTCTTGTTGGTCCAACAGATGACACTGGTAGCAGTAGTCTCAGGGAGAGTGGAAGACCATTTGGTGTGAATATCTTCTTAGCCAAAAAGCTTTCTCTTAGTGGGTTTCTCTCTTGGGAACAATGGTGATTGTGCTGGGTCCTTCTTCTATATTCCAGGGGTCATTGTCTTCAGGTGGTGTCCAGCAAGAGTCATCCCAGGGAATGAGTTCAGGGACCTCTTCTTCATTGGGTGCTTCTTGTTCAGGAACTTCTTGGTCAGAAGTTTCTTCTTCCTCAGATGATTCTTGACCCCAAATCACTTGTACTTCTGCAGCTTCTGTTGTAGATGTTTCTGGAACATATCTGTATTTCTTCTTCTTTCTTCTGCACTCTGGGCAGGCTGTGCCAGGCGATTTCCTTGTTCCCATAATTTTGGAGGAGTGCTCGGGACACCTGTGTCTCTTGAGGCATGTAGGGCATCCTTTGATTTCTCCTGCAATGGCTCCAATGGTGATAGGGATGGTGTTCTTGACCCACACATTGTCTTCTAGTCTGTCATCCACCAGGTTAATTCAGGGATTGAGTCTGGGATCATTTCCATCTTCAGATTCTTCTTCCTCTTCTGTAGTAGACTCTTCACTGCTAGCATATTCTTCTTGAATGGTGACCTTCTTCTTCTTCTTTGATTGTTCATAGCTGGTCACCTTAACTCTGTACTTCTTGTCTCGATAGTCGAACTTGAGTACTTGTTGGCTGATATCAATGACTGCATTCATTTCCTTCATCCAGTTGGTGCCAAGAATCATGTCATAGGTGACAGCTTCTGTGACAACAGCTTTGGGAATGGAGAACTGAATGTGTCCCAGAGAAATAGTGATGTTTCGTACTTCTCCAAGGGGTTGAGTTCGGGCTCCATCTGCTACTATGATGCTGAGGTTGGATGGTCCATCAATGGACCATTGGAGGGTGTCCAAGAATTGCTTGGCAATGACACAGATAGCTGCTTCCATGTCTATGAGGATTTTCACTTTTTGTCCTCCAATATCTCCATGTAGATAGGTACCAACATGTCTCTCGGCTGCTTGGACAGGGATGGAAGCTGGTTCTTACTGTGGGATTAGGACTCGGCCAGTGCTAGACCTTGTTGTTCTCAGTAATTTGTTTCGAACTCCAGCTAGTGTCAGTTGCAAGAACTGCAGGAGAGGGACTTCCATCTTGGCTTCTTGGATCTTCTGCCAGGCTTCATTATAAATGTCTCTAGATATAGTCTTCAGAGTGTACTTCTTCTTAGGCTTCAGGGGTATAGGTTCCTGTTCTTCTTATTCCATTTCTTCATCTTCTGGTGGCAGCTTGTTTGTTTCAGGCACAAATGGTGAAGGAGTTCAGGGAGGTGTTTCTACCTGTTCCTCCTCATGCTCTTCATCTTCTTCCTGGATCATTCTTCTGCTGACATTTCTGGATGGCCTTCCTACAGGTCTCTTCCTTTTCTCTGCTGGGTAGACTGTTTTTCGGGTGCTAACCTTGGTGGGGTACAAGTCTAGGTCACTGTAGTCTTCACTGTTACTTGCTTCTTTGAAATCTTCAACAGGATGGACTTCAGTCTTCTTGTACTGGGTGTCATTCCTTCGGTTTGGTGGTTCTGAGTCCCTTTGGTCACTTCTTTTGTTGTTACATTCGGTGGCATAGTGTCCGAATTGTCCACAGTGGAAGCATTGGACTTGGGCTCTGTCTTGGGCAGGGTACCTTCTTTCTTCTTGCTGGTAATTCCTGTTATCTCTTGGTGGATAACCTTGGCTCCTCTGTGATGGGTATGCTCTGTTGTCCTGGTAACTCCAATTTTCGTGTGTGGTGAGTTTTTCAATCTGTCCAACCAATCAGTCCAACTTAGAGCTAAGGTCTTGGATTTCGCTTCTGTCCTTCTTTTCTTCTTTGGCTGGCCTTCTTTCTTCAGGTCTTTCTTGTCCTTGAAGGAGTCCTTGTAGGGCTTTGACCAGGATGTCTTCCTTCTCTTCTTTTCTGTCATGATCACTCCAGGTAGTTCCTTGTCTGACATCAAAGTAATCTTGGGCTGCATCTACTTGTTCCTCGGACCTTCTGATGTCTAGGGTGTGGATATGCTGAGCAATATTTGGGGGAATTCCATTCATTAAGGTCATTGGACCTATGATGTCTTGGTTGGTGGCATTGAACCCGGCAGAGTGCATTCTCTTCTGGATTCTTGTGAAGAAGGCTCTGGGTGATTCTCCAAGATTCATCTTCATTTCCATGATAGATTTCTGAGCCTTGTGGTGGGTTTCATTTCCTGCATACTTTTCGATGAGCCAGTGGACCATGGCCTCATATTCTAGCTCATCAGACATTGCTGCTTGTATTTGTCTTGCTAGTTCTGAATCTCGGTTGTTTGCTGTTTGATGGAAAATTCCTCTGGCTGGTTCTCTGAGCTGGGCTTTATAGATGGCGATTTTTCTTTTATCTGAGAGGTTTCTCAAGACTGCAATTCTTTCAATTCCATCAAGGAATTCTCTGGGGTTCTCCTCCAGGTATCCTACAAAGGTTGGCAATGAGGTGGCCATTTCGTTGTCACTTTCTTCAGATTCTGGTTCAGGTTCGGATTCTGATTCTGGTTCACTTTCTGAACTGTCACTAGGAACAGGGGTGCTTGGGTATCTTGAAGATGGTGTTCTGGTCCTTGGACAGAGTAGAATAGGCCTAGGTAGTCTTGTAGGAACTACTGCCAGTTCTGCAAGGGGTTGTGATAGGGGTTCTATTGGTGAGATTGGTGAAACTGGTATGGGGTATCTGGCTGTAAAGTGTTGAGTTTGTGTAATGAGATCTTCTAGTTCTTATGCAAGTTCTCTGAAATCTCTAGCAGGACTGTCTGTATTATCTGGTTGATCTGATTGGGAATTTTGGGCTGTACTGCCTTCTGGTTCTGGTTGGGATCCTTCTGATGCTGGGTAGTTGGTAAGTCTTGATGTGATTACTTCTCTTCCTGTCCAAATACTGGTGATAACTGGTTCTCCTGTAGTAGCAGAGGTTGGTGTTGGGTCAAATGTATCTAGTTTGACTGTGGGTTCTTGTGAGCTGAAAAGTTATATTAATTTTGAAATCTTCCCAGTTGAGCCCCCAAATGTAACGTGCCTGGCTCAATGGAGGCAAATTACAAGGTTGGAGGTTAGTGTAGTTTGGCTTGAGCCCCCAGTTACTTTGTCAAAAAGCAACAAAATGTTCTATGATTCCTGAGGTCCTTGGTGTTTAGTGGTATAATAGTCAAAGCTAGATATCTGCAAGTAATTTGTATGTTGATTTCCTAATTGGGATGGTTCTCTGGGTGTAGCGGCAATTTGTGTGTGGGTGAACAGGTTTCCTTCTTGGGTCAACTAAGAATGGTGAAATTTGTATGTAGCACAAGCGGTTTCCAAAAGTGTGTGATTTCTGGGTGATAGTCTTGGTACAATGATCTCTGTATAGCACGACAATCTCTGTGTAGCACAATAATTTTGGTACAATGATCTCTGTGTAGCACAGCAGGTTCCTTATACAGATGTTCTGATAATTTGGTAGATAACTTGATCTGGCTCACTGGGAATCGTATGGCATGGATTCTTCTGTAATAGGTTCACTGGAAATGATGAATAACTCGGATGTCACAGGTAACTTGGGCTCTCTAGGAATAATACTTGGGTCTTCTGGGAATGCGAATAACTTGAAAATGGCAGGTGACATGGATTCTCTGGAATTGGCGGGCTTCTGGGATATAACTTAGATATGTAGCATAGATTCTTCCTGAATTGGCTTCAACTAGGAATACTACTTGAATGGCACAGGTTCTTCTGAGAATGCGAATAACTCGTGGTTTTCTTTGGAAAATATAATGGGCAGCTTGGAAAGGGTCTCTTGGCAAAGTTGTATTAAAGACTGGCTTCGTTTGCATGATGGATCACTGTGAAGTTGCATCAGGAACTGGCTTAAGCAAGGCAGCTTTCTCTTAGGCAGTGGAAAAGGTGGAAAGGTGGAAAGGCAGAAATCTTCAGGCTTATCTGGCAAGTGAACCAATAACACAGCTTATTCCTTAAGCAGCAGGTTTCTTCAAAAGGTGGCAAAGTTCTTCTTGAACTTAGGTGGCAAATCTTCAAGCTTTGTATCGGAAAGTGGACTGGAGTGGGAATAAGGGGACCAATTGCTCAATCTTTAGAGGCTTCTTTGATTTGCACTTCAATTCGGACTGAGGTTTATTCACTCTTGTCTCTGGGGTAATTTATACAGGTTGGTTGCTATCTGGTTGCTATGTGGCTAACTATAGATCTGCTACTTATGGTAGGTGTACAGAGTCTGTACGGTGTACAGGACCTGTACAGTGTACAGAGTCTGTATGGTATACAGAGCCTGTACAGGTAAACAGACCCTTTCTGGTATCTCTGGCTATTTATACAGTTTTCTGCAGCAATGGTTGCTGGTTACTATGCTGTGTGTTCATGTCATCTTGCCTAATTGTTCACGTCATCTGGTTAAGATATAATTCAGGTGATACGTTTTGATTTGTCACAATAACTATCAGTACCAACTCTGGAACTTAGCAGTTTTTCCTGTCCTGGCATTTTATTTTAGTTATTAGAATTTATATTTAGCTTTATATCTTAGCAACCATTAAATTATATTTTGTATAAATATGTACCTCTCTTATTTTCTCTGAAATAAAGTCAGCCAGTTCTGGTTCACTTACATATAATATCTTGTAAGTAATCTAAGAGATAACAAGACAGTTTAAAGATAAGAAGTTTGAGGACTATAAGACTTTGGGAAGGTACTCCAATAAGAACTTGCTTATAACAAACTTGAATTAGTCTAAGAGATACATCTTGAAGAGAATCTGGTATATTTGAAGGACTCAGTGACTACTACGTGACAACTTGGTACCCATTGGCTGGTGATTCAAGATGAATCCCTCACTTTCAAGCTGAAAAATGAACAACCCCTAAACAACTATCCTGACTACAAGAGTCATCTCTGCAAGAATTCAAGACAAGATAGAAATACACCCCCCCACATTCTATAGATATACTACTAAAGAGTCAATCCTGACCTTTATTGAAGACTTTGAATAATTTGCCACCATACAAGCCCTTGGTGTGGATGCACAATTGGCCCTTCTACCAGTCAGCCTCAGAGGACCTGCCAGAGATAAGTTCAATATAGCTACTATTACTGATAATGGTGCAGTCAAACTTGCCAATATAAAGGCCTTCCTCAGAACAACATACTATACTGAAGAGATCAAGCAAGCTCTCAAGAATCAACTCAATACTATCTGCTAGAGACTTAGTAAAGATCCCAACTCATTCTATACTTGAATCTGCCACCAGATTGTCTTGGCTGGCTATGATGATGCCCTCAAGGAACAAATAGTGGATTCAACCTTTCTCAAAGGAGTTCACCCTGAAATTGTCTTAGCAATCTGGTCTACCCCAGCTACACTGATCCTTGATCAGAAAGTGGTCTTTGCATAGAGATATTGGACTGCCAGACATCCTGCCGAACACTCAATAGAAAAAATAACTGGCATTAAGATGGAGCCATCAAAGCCAACTAGTATCATACTTACCATAGTTGTAAACAGACAACCAACCCCACCTACTCCCAAGGCAACCAAAGCTGACCCAATGGAGGAACTCACCAAGCAGTTTGCTGAGATGACTCCATATCTTGGTGATGTTGTTAGAAAAGTCCAAAGTGCCAACAGGAGACCAGTGCAGAGATTTGCAGCTGCTACAGAAGAATACAATATCATATGCTTCAGATGTGGAGAAGAAGGCCACTATTCAAAAAATTGCATAACTGAAATAAGATGCAAAGCCCAACTAAGTAATGCTAGCAGAACCAGAGAACAAACAAATGCAGTAGTCATTGAGGAGATTGGTGATACTGATGATGAAGAATACTACAAGGGGCTTGAATTCTACTCTACTACTGAAGGTACCAGAACCTGGTCCAAGCCCTATGATAAGAAGAGCAACAGCAAGCCAGTTGGAAGACCCCAACTGTCACTATTCAAAGCAAGACTCAACCTGAGGAGATTGATCAAGACATGGAGTTAGATGAAGCTACCTACCAAATCATTGAAGGCACTACTCTAGTCTTAGAAGAAAGCAAGAGCAAAAAGGAACAGAAGCTGCACAAGACCAAGGTCTACCAGTATGATATCTATAAGAATCTCAAGAAATAGAAGATCAATGCTACTTTTGGATAACTAGCTAAAGTCTCTGCCTTCAGACAGCAGTTGAGAGTAGGACTTGCAACTACTACTAAGAATTAAGAATATAAGATTGTAGAAGCTCACAATGTATAGGAAGAATCTGAAAACTCAGGTAAAGAATCCAAAGACCAGTGCAAGACATCAGCCTATACCCCATGTCAGATTGAAGACTGTATCTTTGATGCCATCATTGATACCAGTGCTGGAGGATACCTCATGAGCAAGAAGACAATTGACCACCTAGGCTAGGACATTGAAGAGTCCACTAAGATGGTCTATGTTATAGCAAATAGTATATGAGCTACTCTTCTTGGCAAAATCTGAGAAGTCCCCATCAAGATAGGAGGAGCTACCATCCCAGTGGACATAATTGTTACAAGCACCACCAACTATGACATTCTTATTGGCAACTAATGGCTTCATAAGACCAAGGCTATCATTGATCTCAATGTCCAGAAGATGCAGATCAACTATAGAGGAAGAAAGGTACAAGTCTCTATCAATGTCCACAAAGAAGTTCTACCAGACATGGAGAAAGAAGATAAAGAGGACACAGAGGTCTTCATACACTCAGTGAACAAGAATAAGAACAAGAACAAGACACCCAAGCTCACAGATAAGCAGTGGTACAATAAGATTATTGATAGCTATGTCCCACAAAGAAGATGCCCCCATAGTACTAGAATGTACTGCTCTGAACACCTGAATGACTGCTGGTTCTGTATCAGTGAAGTCAGGAAAATCCACTAACAGAAACACAAGTAAGAAGCTGCTAAAGCAAAAAGGAAAGCTGAAGAAGATGACCAGCCCTCCAAGCTTCAGGCTGATAGTGACAATGAGGAGGAACAAGAATCAGACATCACCCTCAAGGTTAAGAAGTTTCACCCCAAAGCTAAGATCCCAGAATATAAGACTGAAGGAGCCATAGGAATGGACCTTGCCAGCATTCAAGATACTACCCTCAAACCACAGACCACTACCCTACTTGGCACTAGAATTAGAGTTAAGCTGCCAGAAAACCATGCTGGAATCATCAAGACCAGGAGCAGTCTGGCCAAAAGTGAAATCTCAGTTAAAGGAGGAGTAATTGACCCTAATTATACTGGTAAGATCTTTCTCATAGTCAGGAATCACAACCCCACCACTCCATTCGAAATCAAGAAGCATGATAGGATTGGCCAGATGCTGATCCATGAAATCAAGAAATCTAAGATCACTGAAGCCATTGAACTCATCAAGATTAAGAGAGAAGAATAAGGCTTTGGATCTACTGGAAGAGGAGCCTATGCTGCCATCAAGATTACTAAACTTAAACATAAGAAAGACAAGGACCAGAATAAGTACATATATACTATTGGAGAAAACTTTTCCCTGAAAGAACAACTTCTCAAGATCCTGTATCAGAATGAAGGAGTACTTGCTACAGACCTCAGGGATATCCACAATCAAGAACCTAAGTATTATCATGAAGTTAATACTAGTAATACCAAGCCCATCTACCAGAAAGCCAGACCCATACCACCTGCCTACAGAGAATGACTGTGAGCAGAACTCAAGGAAATAGAAGAAGCCAGAATCATCAAGCAAGCTATCAGTCCCTGGGCTTTACCCATTGTTCTTGCTCCAAAGAAAGGAAGCAAGCCTGGAGAGTTTGCACTAAGACTCTGTATTGACTACAGGAAGCTCAATGCTATCACCAAGAAGGATAGTCAGCCCTTACTAAATATTTAAGAAATCCTTACCACCCTTGGAAGCAAAGTCAAATACTACACTACTCTGGATCTGTTCTCAGGCTTCCATCAGATTGATCTCACTCAAGATGCCAGTGAGAAATCAGTCTTCATCATATCTGATACCACCTATATCTACCTGCAAATGCCATTTAGAATATGCAATGTCCCAGCAAGTTTCCAGTGAATGATGAACAGAGTCTTCAGTAATGAGATTGGAAAATGGCTCTTTGTCTATATTGATGATATAATCATCTTCAGCAATACTGCATGGGAATATATCAATCACATACAGCTAGCCCTCAAGAAGCTCAAGGAGCATAGCCTTTACATTAAACCCAAGAAATACAAGTTTACAGCTCAAGAAATTGCCTACCTAGGACACCTCATCAATCAGATCAGAATCTATACAGATCTAATGAAGATTGAGACTATTGCAGCCTACCCAAGATCCAGAATAACTACAGAAGTCCATGTCTTCCTTGGACTGGCCAGCTACTACAGAAGATTCATCAAAGGATATTCCAACATTGCAGTACCTATCTACAAGCTGCTGAAGAAGGAAACCAAATTCAAATAGACCAAGGAGTGCTAAGAAACCTTCAATAAACTCAAGACCAGGTTGACTTAAGCACCTATTCTCAGAAGACCAGATTGGAACCTAGAATTCATCCTGCAGACAGATGCAAGTACTATAGAACTTAGAGCAGTCCTAGCTCAGAAGACAGATAGATATGAATATGTCATCTCCTATGTAAGCCAAGGTACCTATAAAGTAGAACAGAACTATAAGTCATACAAGCTCAAATGCTTAGCAGTAGTTTAGGCAGTAGACAAGTTCCACTACTACCTAGCCAGGAAATACTTTACCATTCAAACAGACTATTCTGCTCTTGCCTGGCTATTCCACACCCTGAACCCCAAAGGAATATATGCCAGATGGATCTACAGACTACAATAGTATGACTGTACTATCAAGCACCACTCAGGAAGAACTAATACCAATACTGATGCACTCTCAAGAATACCCCAAAACACCTCCATCAAGACTATTCATCATGAATAAGAAGCTATACTATGGATTAATCAGCTATCTTGGGTAGCAGAAGATGTCTAACCACCTTGAACTCTGGACAATTACCATCATCAATCAGACTTAGAAACAGTTTGAACAAGACAGCACTATATTCAGAAAAGGAGGAAAGCTAGTAATACCCAAATACAAGAAGTATCAAGTAATGATGGAAGTATATGAGCAAGTATACCTAGGAGAAATCAATATATATGATAAAGCAAGAAGAACTATATGATAGCCCAAGATGGAAGAAGACTTATGTCAATTTGTCAAAGGGTATGACAAGTACCAAAAACAGAAACAAGATCAGCAAGACCAGGCACCTGAGTCATCAAGAATTGAGCCTATCTCCTTCTACCACATTGCAATGATTATTATTGGGCTACTACCAGTAACACTATCAGGAAACTGCTATATTATAGTTATTATAGATCTCTTCACTAAATGGATAGAAGCAGAAGCATTACAAGAAGCCAATACCCTCTCTATAGCTGACTTTCTGTACTGAGAAATCATCTGCCACTATAAGACATCAAAGCAAATCACAACAGACCATAGCACAGAATTTGTCAATGGATTCCATGAGATAATATATTAGAAATATAAGATCCAGTACATTAAGACCACTGTATACCACCCTCAAGGAAATGGACAGACAGAGAGAACCAATAAGACCCTCAAGAACATTCTGGCGAAGATATCAGAGACATATGAGAATTGGGATAATTATCTCCTAACTGCCCTCTCTGTCCTATGAGATATATGATCACAGAGCACACACTTTACTCCAAGGGAACTGCTCTTTGAAAAAGAAGATTCTGATGGAACCTCAGCCACAAATCTAGATCTAACTTAGAGACAGGTTGATGTAGAAATCCGGAGACTACACCAAATCAGAAAGAAGACTGAAGATTACATCATCAAGTCATAAGCGCTGATAAGAAAGAATGTAGAAAAGAATCACAAGACCCTAGAACTCATCCAAATTGGAGAAAAGATTCTACTATATTGAAATATAGTAGAAGCCTCATGGTCACAAAAACTGGAGCCCAAATGGGAAGGACCCTTCTATATGCAAGATATCAAGGGAACTACCTTCTGGCTTAGAAAAATCTCAGAGACCATACTGCCTACCATAATACATAGGAACAGACTCAAGAAGTACCACAAACCTATATAAGAGAAGCAAAACATGATGACTGCCTGTAAGGTTCTAGTCCACAAACATAACAGCATGTCCTATGACCAGCAGGCTATCTGTCTGGATCATTATCTAAGGTATATGGCACTAGCAACTACTCATCTGTGAGACTTTCAAAGCCAGAGGAGTTCAAACCATCAACTGATTAGTTAAGACCAAAATCAGACCCTTGCTCTATATGAAGGGAGTGACTCTTCACCATCATGCCAAAATATATAGGGAAGATACCAGCCTATAAATACCACTTTTTGACCCCTTGCCAGAGGTTATGGGATCAGCAAATTTTTCAGGACTGGACTAATGAATAAGGATGCTCAAGAAGATTCTTATTCAGGAGGAAGATGTAGTAGTGACCCTAGAATGATGATATTAGCACAGAAGACAGCCTTTCCTTATAAGCTATTAGATCAGAGTATAAAAAGATCATATGGTATATGAGATAAGTAATGATGACCAACTGTAAGTCATTGTGATCACAGTTCAGATGTCTTAAGGAATATAAAAGAAAGATCAAGGAACCACAGTAGTAGTAACCAACAAGACCCACTAATTCCAAAATAGCTCAAAGACTTACCATAAATAAAATGCCTACTACTCACCAAACCTCAAGGTCAAGGAATCACCAAGGTATCTCAGTTGAAGAAAGAATGTTCCAAGACATCAGAAGAGCCATAAGGACTCACTCAAGAAGAACTCCTAGTATCAATCTGGATACTGGTGACCCTTATCACTATATCCTCTACTACTATGAAATAGAAACAAGAATCACCATTACTACCAAATGCCTCCAAATGTAGCAGGAGTATGAAATAGAAAACCTCCTCTGCCGGAAGTTCCCACAGGCTAGCACTCAAGAGCTACAAGATGCCACTCCCATGAATATATGTGAAATAAGGATAGCTAAGAAGATCCATCAGATCTTCAGGCATATACTATAGTTGATCTCTAACTTGAAGTATGTTAGAGTCTCAGATTTCAGAGATCTGTCAGCCCACCATATTGATGCACTAGAAGCCAGAGTGGCTACAGAAGCCCAGTCCACCATCACCCTCAATAGTGATAAAGTAGAAGACTTCTGGTACCCCATCCTACAGGACAACTCAGACCAATTCCTGTAAGGATTGATCTCAGTATTCTAAGGCCCAAGTATCCAGGTCAGATCTCCTCAAGATCCCACATTTGTTCTCTATTTTATAGAAGAGAACCTCATAGACTGGAGAGCTCCAGATCTCCTTTTCATCACCACCAAACATGATGATGTTATTGGCAATGACATCATCCTATGCAACATATGCAAGATGTGCAATATACATGAAGTATACAAAACATACAACTATACAATAATGACAATGAGACAGATGAGACATTTGCAGACCTCATCTCCTTCAAAGATATCCTGACCTCTAATAAGGATGAAGCCTCTATGGTCTTGAACATTCTGCTCTAAAGTTCTTTAGTGATACCAAATAATGCCAGCACCAGCATTCTGATGTAATACCAAATAATACCAGTACTGGTATTCTGAGATAATACTGAATTATTCCAGTACCATTTTCCTATACTACTGAAATTATACTAGCATCCTGAACCTATACAACCATCAGTGCTGACTCTGAAACTTAGCAGTTTTTCCTGTTCTGGCATTTTATTTTAGTTATTGGAATTTATATTTAGCTTTATATCTTAGCAACTATTGAATTATATTTTGTATAAATACCCCTCTTATTTCCTCTAAAATAAAGTCAGTTAATTCTGATTCACTTATACACAATCTCTTGCAAGCAATCTAAGAGATAACAAGATAGTTTAAAGATAAGAAGTTTGAGGACTATAAGACCTTGGGAAGGCACTCCAATAAGAACTTGCTTATAACAAACTTGAGTTAGTCTAAGAGATATATCTTGAAGAGAATCTGGCATATTTGAAGGACTCAGTAACCACTATATGATAATATATATTTCTGTCTATAAAATATGTTCAAGTTTATGATATACTATTATAAATATATACTAAAATTTATAGATCCCTGACAAATATACTTTGAACTAAATTATTCTTTCATGATATTGCTAGTATTTAAAGAGTGGCTCTATAGGTTTAGTACCAACTATGAGACTAGTTGGAGAATAGCTCTATCTCTATTATACATCTGTTCTCCTTAGAGATAGATCTCTCACAGCTAGTCTCTGGTATACTGGGCCAGTAGCCTTGAACATTAGATATAACCCATGCCCTAGCAGAGCTAGTGCCAGGTTGACTAGCAGCCTTGAATGTCAGATGTAACCCAGCAGGTCATCCACGCCCTAACACCAGCTTCATGGCTTGGCCAGCAGCCTTGAATGACAAGAACCTAATAGGTTCCTGCCATACCACCAATTTTTTTGCCTGCCATTGTAATAAAAAAGATTGAATACTTGCCTCTCTATATCTAGTTAATAGGTCTTGGGCTGTCTTCTGCCTGAAGCCTTTTTCACAACTGGGAATCTCTCCAAGATAGTAAAATCTTCTTCTGGAACATTTCCAATGTGCATTCACTCAGAAACTCTAGAATATTCCTTTTCAAGAGTCTATATTTGAAATAGTCTTCCATTCTGTTAAACTATTCTATTATGAAAAAAAGGCAGATAAGTCATTATTATGATCATGTGCCAAAGGATATATACTTAGAGGCAGCCAGAATAGCAAGAGAGAAGAGAAATTTACTGATTCAATTACAGGTACTTATAGAAGACAAGTGAACAATGAATACATCAAGGATCGAGCAGTAACAGAGAAAGGTTAGACCATCTCTTTCTCCAATACTATTATAAGGTTTTGGTAGGCAACCTTCCTCCCCAACTTTCACCCCCTCTACCTTCAGTGAGAGGGAGGCAATAGTGATGAGTTGCCTCTTTATTAATGTTGGATTAGTGCTTCTTCTACTTTTTTGCAGTTTCTGGTACCTCTGGTGGTATAATAGTATATCTTCACTATTATGGTAATTGTATCCTTTAAGTTAATGATTCTTAATATCAATGACTTAAAAGTATTTATATCAGATATCTTTAGCTTGAGGAAGTAGCTGTCTTAATATCTGTTATACTTCTAATTAATTCAGTCTCCTTCTGGTAGACTTGGATAATAATTTGATAATCATAGACTTTAATTCTCTAAAGTCTAAGTCTTTTAGTATATTCTTTTTATATATACCGCCAGACCTGTTACACCATCCACCAAGTCTCCTTGTCTTCTAAGCCTCAGCTGCTCAGCCTCACCACTAGCCATCATATCTGGATTTTTTTCCAGATTGACAGTCTCATCGCCATCAGCAGTCACACTCCCCCCAGCTGCTACTCCCCTAGCTCCACTGCCCCTCTTTCCAAGGGCTGCTCCCCCCTGTATTGTCACCTTCTTGGTCTCTTTGCCCTTCCTCAGCTAGCCCTCCAGCCTTGATGTCTGCTGTCTCTCCTTCACCATCTCCACAAAGCTCACCCTCCCAGATCCTGAGCCTCTGCCACTACCTTTACCCCTTCTATGTCCACCCACCAGCAGTCCCCTCATACCCCTCCCTAGGCCTGGACCCCTCCCCACCTGCTGCCAGTCAAAAGTGCTTGGGCCACCCTATCCAGTACGCACCTCAGGTTGCCTGTCAGTCACCATATTGTTAGTTTCTTTTCTCCAAAAATGATGTTGTAAATATCTTCTAAAGGTTATGTAATCTGAATAATACTGGAAAGAGATGAGAAAAGTCTGTGGCCAGCTTCATCAGTCTCATCACTATCCAAGCTAGAAAGTTTAAATGATACACAACATACTATAGCTTAGGGAATCAATAGATATTCAGGATTGAAACCTGGCCTACTAGAGAGATATAGTGACCTCCCCAATCTCTAAGAGCCTCTCCCCAAATGGCCACCCTCCTTTTCCACCACAACTGTGGCAAGACAGAACTATAAACCAAAAGGAAGATACCCAAATATCTCACTGCCTCTTCTGTAGGGACAATTGTTCCAATGATATCTCCTCCTATGAGTCTATTTCCTAGCACTATTGTCTCATACTTATACTAGTTGAGTTTCACTCCAGAGTGTGCCTCATACTATTCAACTATCTCCTTAAGTACCTCAACATCCTCTATTGAGCCAAGTCTAACCACCATATTATCTGCAAAAGCCCCCACCTTCTACACCACTCCATATATAGAGAGCCCTGCTACCTTCTGTTGTATCTTATCTATTAAAGGTTCTAATGAAAGGACATAAAGAATAGAAGACAGTGGATTCCCCCAAGGAAATCCTCTTTCCAAGAGGAACACCAGACCCCAGTGGCCATTATACAATAGTGCTGCCCTATTGCCCTCTAACAGATTCAATATAGAAGCTTGAAATCATAGGGGAATACCAATTCTATCCAGCACCTTATCCAGCCACACCTGCCAGATATGGTCATAGACCTTCTTCTGGTCCAAAAAGACCAGTCTTCCATCCAATCTACAAGCCTATACTCCTTCAATAATACCACAAACCCAGGCTGTCCTATTTCTGATAAGCCTGCCACCAATAAAGCCCCACTGCTCCTCACCTAGACCTATTGGGCAACCCTCTGTAGCCTTGCAACAATCACCTTAGTCAATATCTTCCTGTCTATATCCAGAAGTATGATCAGTCTCCAGTTTTTCCAGTCCTCTCTCCTCTCCTTGTCTTTATACAACAAGATCACCAACCCTAAGTCCTACTCTCCAACCCACTCATTATTCAGAAGAATATGATCAGAGGGCTGTTATCTCTCCTAAAACTCCAGGAACCTTCACTATCTTCTTTCAAAAGTCTCAAGGTAATCCATCCTCTCCTGGTACCATCCCAAGCTTAGTGGCTGCAAGAATTCTTTGGATCTCCTTCTCTTGGACTAGAAGGATCAAGTCACCAAGGCCCTCCACTCTTGGCAGTTCCCAATTCTCCAGTATATTTCCAATTACCTCCTCATCCTCACCCCTTCTTCCTCACTCTACAGACTCCTCCACCTCTTCTTCAGGACCCCTAAGATCTGTTGTATGCTATGCATCATTTCTCCCTTAGCATCCAGGACCCTATTCCATTAATGCTGCACCCTCCTGACCTGGAGAAGCCACAACAAGTACCTAGTAGGCCTCTCTCTCTCCTCAAGTTCTTACTACCTCAGCCTGACTGCCATTCCTTTTATATATATCTCCTTCTTCTCTTTTAGCACCTGTTGCAGCTCCAATACCTCCAATTTTGCATGCTCTAACCTCCAATCATCAACCATGCCAGAATTTAACAAATCTGTCTATTCCATCTGCAGTCTAACCAACCAATTGGAAGCATACCTCACTCTTTTCCTTCTCTGCTTCCCTGCCTCTCTACCAGCTCCTCTCTAGTAAACCCATGCAGTTTCTTTCAACTTTATCCATTGGACACCTACTGGCAAACCCTTGTGTGTCTAGTCAGCAATCTTCACTTAGATGTCCTCTATTCATGGATCCCACAAAACCTTCTCAGCCAGCAAGGAGGAGTTAAGGTACCAATATCTGAGTCCATCTCCACTCCCCCCAAACTGCCCCTGCCCCAACAGACCCCAGTGATCAGACTACAGGCACCACTCTACCTCTAGAGTCCTCCAGACATCCACACTCCAGCAATTGGCCATCAGAATCCAATCTATCCTTGTCCCAAGGCCATTCACCCAGTGTGTGTAGATTCTCTTTTCACCCTACTCTGTATAGCCCATATCTCCTAAGGAGCTAAGGTTCTCAACCTCCTCTCAAGCATTCAGCCCACTACTCCTCCTATCTGTACTCCTCCCTCCATCAGTTCTATCCAACTCCAGATTCTGCACCATATTAAAGTCACTTCCCAGCACATCGACACCATTCTCTAAGAGTATACTCTCCTCTAAAAGCCCCTTAATTTATATGATTCTCTCACCCCTAGCTACAGGGCAGTAGCAAGAGCTAACTTTTACTGATTCCCACCCAGGTCAATTCCATTTCCCTCATACCAAATGGTCTCTCCAGCTCCTGATACCCCCTAAGTTACCTTTACTACTTCACACCAAAATCACCATCTTACCCATCCATGCTGTAGCCCCTCTCCATTCTCTAGTCCATTTCACATAGTCATCATCATCTTCATAATATACATCCTACAGCAGAAAGAGACCTGCCTCCAATTCCTTAAGTCAAGTGAAAATGTTCTTATACCACCCAGATCTCCTTAACCTATTCACATTCAGCAAGAAAATGTTAGTTGTACTGTTCATAGCTACAAATGCCCCCACCTTCCACACTATACTATAGATAGAGAGTCCTGTCACCTTCTGTTGAATCCTATCCATCAAAGGTTTTAATGAAAGGGCATATAGTATAGGAGACAGTGGATCCCCTTAAGAGACTCCTCTCTCCAAGGAAAATATCAAGTCCTGATGACCATTACACATTAGAGCTGCCCTACTGCCCTCTAACAGCTTTAGTATAGATACTCAAAAAAGTGGAAGAACACTAATTCTGTCCAATACCTTACCTAGTCACACCTGCTGAACATGGTCATAGGCTTTCTTCTGGTCTAAGAAGACCAACCTTCTATCTAATCCACTAGCCCAAGCCCCTTCAATGATGCCATGGACTCAAGCTGTCCCATCTCTGATAATTTTACCTTTAACAAAACCCCACTGCTTCTCACCCAGCACCTATTGGGCCACCTTCTGTAATCTCACTACCATCACCTTAGTAACCATCTTTCTGTCTATATCCAGGAGCATAATTGGTCTCCAGTTCTTCCAGTCCTCTCTCCTTCCCTTATCCTTATACAATAGGGTCACCAGACCTAGATCCTATCCTCCAACCTATTCACTATTCAGAAGAACCAGATCACAGAGGGCTGCTATCTCTCTCAATACTTCAGGGACTCTTGCTATCTTCATCCAAAAGTCCCAAGATAATCCATCCTCTCTTGGTGCTGTTTCAAGTTTAGTTGTCACAAGAATTCTCTAGATCTCCTCCTTTTAGACTGGTAGGACCAAATCCCCCAGGCCCTCTATCTGTAATAGCTCTCAATCCTCCAGAGTATTCCCAATTGCCTCAGCATCAGCCCCTTCTTCTTCCTCACTCCACAGCCCCCTCCACTGCTCCTTCAGTAACTCTAAGATCTGTTGCATACTATGTACCAGTTCTCCCTCTACATCCAGGACTTCATCCCAATAATGCTCCACCCTTCTTGTCTAGAGGAGCCTTGACAGGTATCTAGTAGACCTCTCACTCTCCTCAAGCCCCTGCTATCTTAGCCTAGCTATCATATCTTTCATACACATCTTCTCCTCCTCTCTCAGTACCTATTGTAACTCTACTACCTCAAACTTAGCTTGCACCAGTCTCCAATTATCCACCTCTTCAGAATTTAACAAATCTGTCCATTTCATTTATAATATGACTAACCTATTAGAAGCCCACCTTACTCTTCTCCTTCTCTACCTTCTAGCATCTCTATCAGCTCTACTCTAGTAAACTCTTATAGCTTCTTTCAGCTTCATCTACTGGATACCCACTGGTGAGCCCTTATATTTCCAACTAGCAATCTTCTCCTGGATGTCCACCACCCAAGAGTTTCACAATACTTTCTCAGTCAGCAGAGAGGAGTTAAGGTACCAATGTCCAGATCCATCTCCACTCCCCCCAAACTGCTCCTTCTCTAATAGTTCTCAGTAATCTGATCATAGGCACCACTCAACCTCTAAGTTCCTCTAAATATTTATGCCCCAGCATTCAGCCATCAGGATCCAGTCAATCCTTATATCTAGGCTATTTACTCAATATATATAGATTCTCTTTTTTCCCCATAGTATTCTGCCCCTATCTCTTAAAGAGCTAAGGTTCTCTACTTCCTCTCATGTATTCAGTCCCCTACTCCTTTCACCAGCACTTCTCCCTCTATCAGTTCTATCCAACTGAATATCCTCTAAAAATTCTTATACAATACTCATATATAATCTATCTGTATATTTAACTCAGCTTACTACTCAGATCAAGGCTCAGTTCTATTGCAGAGGAGAATTTAAAGTTACCCAAGTTTGATTACATCTAGCATCTGATTAAATAGAAAAGTTCAAAGATAAGTTATTCAGTATAAGCAATACTAGTATATATTACTATTAAGACTTAGAAGTCTATATTCAAATCAAAGCTAATCATTCTCAATCAAGAAGCTCTTTGGCCTACTAGAGTATTCAATAATAAAGAGAACTATATTATTGTTAATAATTATAAGGAGATAGTTATATATAATAGTAGTAAGAAATCTCTATAGTAATAAGCTTCATTACTATATTAATAAAATATATAAGGATTATATCAAATACTAAGCGATAGGAAAGAGAGAATATAAAAAGTAAAGAGGGGGAGTTTAGATTGAAATTAGGTATACTATAATATTGGTAAAGAGTGAGTTCTCTAGAGTTTTTCAAAAATCCTCTATATTTATCTTCTGTTTTTTTAAAGATTTTCTTTACTAACCTATTTTTGTTAAATTTTCAGAAATTGTACTCTTATTAGAACTTTAGAAGTGCTATTGAAGAATAAGCTATACATGAGTATAATATAGTCTATATAGTAATAGCAGTCATAATCTAGAGTTCTTTGAGCAGATTGCTGGAGTGAATAATAGACCAGCTTGATAGTGTTCTTAGTATAGCTATATATATATTCTTGGTGCAATTTAGTATACTATATGAGGTAAAGAGCTTGACTTTTTTTTAGTGTAGCTCAAGGGTTTTTATCTCCTATATACAAAAAGGATTAATCAGATGCTATTCATTTTGGCAGATTTCTAAGCCAGGGCTCTTAGGGCTTGATGAAAAATAGATATTCTCTAGTACTATCTGACAATATAAGGTTCTGAGCCAAGAGTTCACCCAACTATATACTTATATCACATTAGGGTACTTTAGGCACAATGTTTCTCTACCTATATATATAGATAATATTACTCTAGTAATGTTTTATATTCTGAAAAGGAAGGGTCCAACTTAGAAGAATAGCAGTAGCAGCTAGTATGATCTCATCTATGGTTTCAGAGTCCTATTTGTAGTTAATATAGCTATTCTATTCCAACTACATGATCTCTACAGTACTGTTATCTTTGAGAAGAGCTCAGACACTATAGTCATTATACTCACAATAGATTATAGGCTTATCAAGGTCTGAGATCAGTAGGTAAAACAGTTTTATAAAAATTAAGTAGTCTTTTGTAGAGGCTAGGTGGTCTTTTGTAAAGATTAGGCAGTCAGGTATATCTTTTTATAACACTAGTTTTAGCTTTTTGCTGGCCTCTACTGGCTCCTTAGCTCTGCTTTATAGTACTACTAGTGTAGTACTATAGCATAGAGCTAGAGTATCTATGGGACCCAAATATATATCAGAGTCTGATCTGTGTCAGAATCTAACTGCTTGAAGTTGCTTCTTATAGTGGATTATTGGGTCACAAATTCTGTATACTTTCTCTAACTCAGACTTCTATACTAACTTATAGCTTAGTATTATCTCTTATTGCTGGTGAAGAGCTGCAAATTTTATATACTTCCTCTGTCAACCCTACTGACCTCTATCTCACTTGGGCTGGTAAGAGGCTATAAATACTGATACACTCTTTCTATCTACCATCTTGTACTCTGAGCAGAACTCTCTTTTTTTTTTTTTTTTTTAAATAATGCATAAAAAATAATTTATTTCTGACTTTTTGTTTAATGTCACAGAACTTACCCAATTTTAGTAGCCTATACCCCACCAAGACTTTAGATACATATAAGCCTAGATTGTCTCAGTAATCAGTATATATCTCTTAGAGGAAATAAGATATACTCTATTAGAGAATACCTATTCAACTGAAGCACTGATGACATAAATAGCCAGATAGTTCCAAGCTATACTATATAGGCTGGAGAAGTCTGTTTGATATATCTGTGGCCATATACTCTAGAGGTGAAATAGTGGTTAGAATAGTAGTTAAAATTGGTCCAACCCTACTAACCACTGTGATGTATAGTATGAAATAGAAATAGAAAATAGACATTTGATCATAGTACCTGAATCTGATTTCCAATTTAGTATAGTTCTTTACTGCTGATACTGCATCTAAAACATTATCAGTGAAACTCTTATCACTTTTATGAATTTTAGATAGAATTTCACATAAGATTTTACCTGAGAATTTCACATAAAAAGACTTAATACTTAGCTATATATTTAGTAGCAGAATTAGTACTCAAATCTATATAAATAACTCAGTATTTTAGAGTAAATAAACCTCAGTCAGATTGAGTCAGTTCAATTCCAAAAATAAGTCTTCTTTATATATCCTTTCTCTCTATTTCAAAATCCTTCAAACTTACCAAGTTCTATATCTACTACATTATACTACCTATGGGAAGACAATCCACCTTTTATCAGTTGAGCATCTCTGTACTCTTCAACAGAATTATATAGTCTATAATAAAATAAGTGAATAAACAAGATGAAGAAGAAGAAGATACAATGAGTAATTATATAACCTGGTGATTATATCACAATTGAGTAGTATATGATGAATATAATAAACAAGATACAAATAATATAAACAATATAGATAAATGGTATCTAGCTTAACTCCAACAACTGGTACCATAGTAATTACTATAGTAACTGATCATTACTAATAACAAAAATCCTGATTATAAAAGTCTTGATCACAAAGGTCTTGATCACAAAAGTCATAATTATAAATCTTATCTAGAGTTACCAAATTAGTTACTTATATTTAGTCATAAATTGCAAACCAACTTGTATAAATACCTCTTAATTTCTATCTGAAATAAAGTAGTTCAGTTAGTACTCTCAATACTAAGCCTATCTACCAGAAAGTCAGACCTATACTACCTGTCTACAGAGAATGACTATGAGCAGAACTCAAGGAAATAGAAGAAGCTGAAATCATCAAGTAAGCTATCAGCCCCTAGACTTCATCCATTGTCTTTGCTCTAAAGAAAGAAAGCAAGTCTGGAGAGTTTGCTTCAAGACTCTACATTGATTATAGGAAGCTCAATGCAATTACCAAGAAGGATAGACAGCTCTTGTTAAATATTTAAGAAATTCTTACCACTCTTGGAAGTAAAGCCAAATACTACACTACCTTGGATCTGTTCTCAGGCTTCCATCAGATTGGTCTCATATAAGATACTAGTGAGAAATCAGCCTTCATCACATCTGACACCATATATGTCTACCTATGAATACTATTTGAAATGTGTAATACCCTAGTAAATTTTCAGTAAATGATAAACAGAGTCTTTAGTAATAAGATTGGAAAATAGCTCTTTATCTATATTGATAATATGATCATCTTCAGCAACACAGTATAGAAATATATCAACTATATATAGCTAGCTCTCAAGAAGCTCAAGGAGCATAGCCTCTATATTAAGCTCAAGAAATATAAGTTTACAGCTTAGGAAATTGCCTACCTAGGATACCTCATCAATTAGACTGGAATTCACACAGACCTCATAAAGATTGAGGCTGTTGCAGCCTACCCAAGACCCAGAACAACTACAGAAGTTCATGTCTTTCTTAGACTGGTCTCTTACTATAAAAGATTCATCAAAGAATACTCCAATATTGCAGTATCTATCTATGAGCTACTGAAGGAGACCAAATTCAAATAGACCAAGAAATATCAAGAAATCTTCAATAAACTCAAGACTAGATTGATCCAAGCACCTATTTTCAGAAGACCAGATTGTATTATAAAACTAGAAGCAGTTCTAGCTCAGAAAAAAGATAGATATGAATATGTCATCTTCTATACAAGCTGAGATACCTGCAGAGCAGAACAGAACTATAATTCATGTAAGCTTGAATACTTAGTAGTAGTTTGAGCAGTAGACAAGTTCTACTACTACCTAGCTAGGAAATACTTCACTATTCAAACAGATCATTCTGCTCTTACCTGGCTATTCCACACTCTGAACCCCAAAGAAATATATACTTTTTTTTTTTTTTTTTTTTTTTTTTTTTTTTTTTTTTAACGGACTTATAGTCCCACAGATTTTTATTGGAAGGGAACCTAGACTATATAGGCCAAAACCCTCCCCCACCACCCACTGAACAATATCCCCCCATTAACCTAGTCTTTTATTTTGTTTTGCTGT
>RBNI01000315.1:0-33809 GCA_003990745.1 Jimgerdemannia flammicorona | reverse complement strand
ATCAATAGCATGTAAAATGTATGCACTAAAAAAAAAAAAGGTATATACTGAAAAGGGTCAAAAGTGTACCAATGGATAATTTAACTTAAAATGGTTATATTAATATGTATCTATAATCATCTAAATAAAATAAAATATATACTATTCAAAAGCTCAGACACTAGTCTATTAATGGTTAAAATTCTGATTTAAAATATTTTATATTGGGATTATAATATAATTAAATATTAACAAAAACTGAACATTGGTACACTTTTGGCTATCACTGTATATAATATATTCTCCTATATGTTCAAAATAGTATATCTTGATTCTGTAGGAATATTGTTCTATAGGGATATATCTATTAGTAATATATTGATACTATTTCTGGTCCTGATTTTAAGATTCTTTAATACATTAAGAAAAAAACTTCAGTTTGCATTTACTAGTTTGTATTTATAGCTGATCAGATTCATATTATTTAATATAGTTTAAGTTTATAGCTATTTAGTTTATATTACTATATATTTCTATCTGTATATTTACTATTTAGTTTATATAGCTATATCTTCAAGAAAACAAATCTATTAGCATCTACTAGTATATGTCTACAGTTATTCAAATTTATATTATGAAATTATAATTTATATATTATACTTTCTGTCTATATTCTTAGTAATTTAGTATGAAAATTTGAGGCTTAGTTCAGAACTGGCAAGCATGACTACTTAGATAAGAAAAATAATAAACAAATAGTATTTATTATCAGAATAGATCTGTGACTCCACTGTTCTGATTTTCTGAATAATATTATTAATACTATCAATAAAATCTAGGTATTTATTACTATATAGGCAAGATAGAAAGAAATACAAATTATAGCTAATGAAAGATTATTTTGTATAAGAAAAACAGAAACAATATCATTACTATCTCTAGCTAGTAATGAAGAGTCTTCTGATAATAGAGAATAAATCTTGATAAAATAAAAAACCACTATTAGTATCAAACAAAATGCTAAGTATTAAAAGCAATAGCTACTTCTAAAGAAAGCCAAGCAGATTAACAAAGTTAACAAAATACTTCAACAAATTAGCACCACTCTTAGACAAGCTTAAGATGTAGTTTCTGGACAAAACTCAGAGTCAATAAACTCAACTAGAATATACTCTGAATTGTATAAATGTATTACTAATACTATCTCTAAGAATACTATTATAAAAAATTATCTATTTAGTAAAAAATTACAATATAATAAATAAATTCAATATAACAAGACTGAGAAAGGATGAGAAATAGTAATTATCTATTTGGTCAAAAAAATACTATCTTATCTTACTAAAAGAGAAGAGGACCAAAAGTAAAATAATATAGTTAAAGAAATATATCAGATTTATGATATAACTTCTCACCTAATACTAAATCAGATCTGCTATCTATAAGGAGTAAGTAAATAAGATTTAACTTAAATATAAAAAAATGAGATATATTTACTATATGAAATATATCTGTAATAAATCTGTAAACTATATTATGAATACTACTATACTATAAATACTATATATAAAAATCTCAATTTATATCAATAAAGATTTAGTTTTAATAATCTATAGACTCTTATATTATATATATTATTGAATATATACTCCTAATACTACTATATACTTTTCAAATGAAAACTAGTTATAATTATAAGTAATATCAAGTTCATATGATTATATTTTTGATCTATATACTTAACAATTTAGTCTAACCATATGTTTACAAATAAAATATATATTTAAAAAGAGTTTTTCTATGATATGCAATCTGTATACTTATTTACAAAATATGAAATAAAAAGAATATATATTTAATCCACTTATTAAGTTCTTTCTTACTGAATCACATTCCTCAAACAAGAGTTATATATACTATATGAATAATTATATCTATAGATATAATATTAAACCATCTAGTTTATAGAGTAATAGCTATTTCTGTTTCACAATTATGAGAGACCATATTTTTAGTACTAGGATCCTCAATATCTACTATATTATACTACTCCAAGTATGTAAGTTAATAGATTTAGCAATTTTGCTCAATTTTGAAGAGAAGGCAAACTTGGGTAAAAAGAAATTTATCTAATCTTAAACTACTTATTTATAAGATCATACAATATTACTCAGTTATATTATAGACTCTTGTAAAACTATTACTTGTAGTGAATAAGTTGGCAAAATATAGCTAAATCTAATTTTATATCTGTAAATAGATCATGAACTCTAATTGATAAAGTGATAAAAATATTAATCTATAGAGATTAAGGAGAGATATTAGAAATATTATAAAAAAGTTTACAGACTAGTTTAGCATAAATAACTTACTATTGGATTTAAAAGTTTAAAAAGATTCTTCTATTCACTCAATGATAATATCTATTTTTAGATATAAACTGAAGATTATAGAAAAATATCTGAGTAATATATTCAAGATTATATAGTCTAAAATTTTTTTGAAACTTTATCAATATAGAGTATATCTTTAAAGATACTAGTACTCAAATATTAGTATTTCTCAGTTATTGATAAGCTTAAGGTATCTATGAACTTACTGATTATAACATGATCAAGCTTATTCTCAAGTACTATTTGATGTTTTACAAACTTGACAACTTAGAGAAGAGGCTTATGTTTGTTTATTCATTAATATAATATCTTAACTTCTATATAATATTAATGTTCAGTTATCTCTATATTAATATTATCTAATATACCAAATGTTTGAGTTGACTTAGAAATATGCTACAGAGAGTAGAGTTTTTCAAAGTTTAGTAAATTTAGTAAGATCTCTGTAAACTATTCTTTTAGTTCATTGAATTGAGATAATAGCATATCTTAATCTATAAGTATTTTTTCAGTTTGAACTAGTGATGAGATATAGAAGTATCACTCAATGAATATTGTAATATATTTAACAATACTAAGTAATTTGAAAATCCTTTTCATGCATAGAAGGAATATCTTTTAAAAGAATTTTTTTTTTTAGTTAAAGAGTTTACAAATAGTTCATAAACTTACTATAATATATATAATACTCATATATATTAGTTATTGATATTTGGCTATAGTTATTTAACTAAGATTTGAAATTTCAGTAAAATTTTTTTTAAGTTTCAAATATCAAGAAACAAGCTGAATACAGAGATCTAGCTCTAGTATAAGTAGGTTTGCTATATACATATCAAATGAACTCTTGATAAGATTAAGAGTTAGATTGATCAGATGTTTCCAAATACCTTTTTTTTACTTAATAAAGTATATCAGATATAATTATTGAATAAATGTTTATTAGAGGTATGTAGTTCCTATAGTATATTCTAAAGTTTAGTTGATAGATAATATATATAATTATTAGTAAAAAATATTTATTTGAAAATAAGTAAAATTAATATATATAATTAGTCTCTATAATTTATACTCTTGAAGACTCTTCTCAGCTATTTTATATTTATCTTTCAAATTATAAATCTATATATTTACAACTGTTCTTTATATTTTAGGAACTGTTTATAGAGAATATATCTTATTAAGCTATGAAAATTGCAAGTAAGGGACCATATATTTTAGGCAGACTTAATTTATATAAATCAGATAGATCAAATATACTTCTGGATAATCAACTATAAGGACATAACTACTAGATAGCAATCATGAAGTTTGCTATCTAATTTGTGCATAATAATACCACTATAAAATAGATTCATAATTAGCTATCAAATAATAAAATTTTTATCTAAACAATTTTATAATTATAAATATTATCTTTTTCTACTACAGATAATCTGTAAAGTATCTATGATATATATCTATGATATAGAACTGCTTTTACTTTACAGAAGGAGTCTTTTTTAGTCTCCTTTAGAGTTCTTTCAATAATCAGAAAATATGTAATTACTGGGAATATATTTCATGAGTATGTTTGCTGAATATATTTAGAGAAATTACTAATAGAAATATATAGCAGATATATTTTGATATATCTAAGCAGATCACAATGTATTTAGTCAATCCTAAGTAATACCAGGATTACTGTTACACTAAGTGGGTATTTTTTCTATAGTTTGGAAAAAGAATTATAGTCTATAAATAGTAAGTATACCGACTAATTATCTGCAAACTTAAAATTAATTATTATTTTACCTATATTTGCTATTAAAAATTACTCTAATATATCTTAGAGTACTTTTATATACTATCTGCCATATAGTATTTCTCTACTTTAAATTTCATATTATTCTTAAATAAAGTATTTAATATTAGCTTATGCAGAATAGCAAGTAGATCTCAATAAAATAGCATATATTCACTAGTCTAAGTTTTGGATATATAAGTGATGTTAAAAACTTTATGATTGAAGGGCTAATTTAAAAAAGAGAATTACTAAATATTTATCAATTTAATAGAAACATTAACTGTTTAATTATATATTATTCCATTTTTAGCTATTATATCTAAAAGTTTTATTATCTCTCTTAAGTTCATGAACCAGAGAAATCAGTTTACTATTGAAATTATTCTATTTATAAATATATTAAAAAGTTTATCTATAATTTTTCAGGATATATTTCCACTTTAAAACAATAGATTCATGAGTCAAATTTCTTCATCATTCTTCTAAAGATATAAAGAATTATTTGCATCAGTTGTAGATATCTATCTGAGTTTAGAAATAAATTCATTATACTATATAAGTACTTTCTTATTATTGATAATCTGATCACTAGTTGATTTATAGATAATATAATCCTTGCTGAACTCTAATATAGTAGATAGACTTCTCTGATCTTGAATTGAATTGTCATTCTCCCTAAATGATTATCTTTTCTCAAATTGAATTGTTATTTTTGCTAAATAATTGGCTTTTTTGTTCTTGAATTGAAGATAGACTATTACTACTGATATTATTTTGAATTATATATGTATATTTAGTATAATTATCTGAAATCTTCCAAGTTCATTTATATGGATTGCTCAAATTTGAAATATATATAAAATTTAAAGTTAACTCATAAACTATAGATAAAATAGTAGTATAATAAAGTTACTAAAATCTTGATAAACTGGAAATTCAAGAATAGACTTATTATTCTGATATTATATAAGTATATCATACATCTTACAGATATATTGAGTCAATCTTGAGACAGATTTATACTTTAGATTGCAATATGAGCAAGAAAGCTTCATATTAATATTAAGTTTGAAGTAGAGAAGAATTTAAAAAATAATATAAATTTTGACAGTAAGTTTGCAATTATGAAACATACTGGCCTAAAATAGAATTCTTTATTTAATTGGCTTGATGCTTTTGCCTTTAATATGCTTATTTGGTATATTTGCTTAATATGTACTTATTTAATATACTTATTTAGTATACTTGTTTACTTAATATATATTTATTTAACATACTTATATTTTATCATATTAACTAAACAAAAGTAAGTAAGCTTTATATTTATTTATTAGACTTTCTGATAACATCTGCATATGTATATCTATTATGAATATTGTAGATATAAAAAGAGATCTTTATCTAAAAGAATTATATCTTTTCTTACTCTCCCCTACTATAATCTCTTTATGTCTAAAGATAACAGATTACATTCTAGGATAAACAAAATATACCCCAGTATAAATAATAAGCACCAAGCTATAAACAATATATATTAAGCTATGAAAAAATTATATTAGTTGTAGTAGATCATAGATAGGCTGCAGACTATAAAGATATATAAAACCAAAGAGCAGATCACAGATAGATTACACTAGACTATGAAGGTGTATAAAACCAAGTAGACTACATCATATCTAGATAAGGTTAATATCAGTAAGTTTATAGCTTCCAACTTCAATAAGAGGGTAGCTAAATGGCAAAAGACTGTGCAAGATCAAGGTGAAGACAGAGTTGGTGAATAAGGTAGAGATAGTAAACAAGGTAGAAATAATGAATAATCCAAACTTATAATTTAGGACAACAAGATGTTTCTATATAGTGAGATACTTTCAGATAATGAGGTGCTTCTAGATAATAAGATACTTCTAGACAATAAGATACTTTTGGATAATGAGATACTTCAGGATAATGATGTAGAGACTTATTTGGTCAGATATATAAGACAGATAGTTAAGTAAGATAGAAAAAGAAATAGGTAAGTTGTTTTGAAAATAAGTTCATAAATTATAGTTTGTATATTATAGCTTATTCATAAATATAAATTGAATTTTCTTATCATAATTTAGCAAATCTATAGGTATCAGCAACTTCTATCAAAAATATAGTGATCTGAAAGCTCACAGTAGACATACTTCTTCATCATCTTTTTCTTGAAGATCTTTTCCCAAAGTGCAATAATGATTGGAAAATATATATTATTAAAATTTTGAAGAACATGGGCTTAAAGGCCAAAGACAGAGATGGGTCAATTTATACTATAGTGAGTGTTTTATTTATATTCTATTTGTATATTTATTTAGTAGTTCACAAACTCAACCATTTTCATTTTTATTAAAAAAATAGCTATATTATTAGATTATAGTCTACTATTCTTATATTTGTGAAGTCTTTGATAAAAAGTTCAATCAAATCTTCTCTAATGTAGATCAGTTGGGATCTGTAGCTCTAAAAAATCTTGTTTATGCTTACTAATAAGCAGTATAATATTTGTAAGTCCAGAATAATTTCATTTATCTGAAGGATGATAAGGATGAGCTCAGTAAGTTATTCTATAATAACTATATAAAGCAACTACTTTATTTTATATTTTTCAAATAGAAACCTCAGTTTGTGAATATGTTTCAAAAAGACAAACATATTAACCATTATATAGTTACTATTATTTATATATTTGTAAGTATATTTTCAAGTTTATGAATTTATATTTACTAGTATATACTTATTCAGCATATACTTATCTCTTTATATAATTATAGCTAGATTATATTATCTGGTCTAATGTCTTACTAAGAACTTTCAATAAAAGAGAGTACAAGAAAATATATATGAAATGACTTTGGATGATCAATAAGATTCACAACTATATCAATCTACTTGAGATTAAAAAAACAGTTCATAACCTATATAAAGATATTAACTTAGATAAAGACAATAAGATGATCAATATCCTCAATATTCTCCTTTTGTTAAACAAGAATATATAATAAAAGAGAGAGAAAGAGAGACACTTTATTGAAGTTATATAGATTGCATATTTTATATATTACTAATAAATAATATAAATTAGATAAAATGGCATAAGTTATATATTAATATATCAAGTTACTATCTCAACACTTCTGCTCAATGAGATATATAACTCAAAAAGAATACAAACTAGAATAAAAAGCAATGTAATATATATAAAAACTAAAACTATATATAATCTAGAATTACTATTATAAAATCCTATATTTAAAGAATTTTCATAAGTTGAAAAGTATTCCAAAATATATCCAAAATATCTGAAATATCTACAAAAATTCACTCATAGATAAGAGATATAGTAAGAATGTAAAATGTAGATATAAATAATATAAATATAATAAGAAAGACTTTTGAGAGTCTGAAAAATATCTTGTGATTAACTACTAGACTAGCTGTAAGTACACAATCTCTAAGCCATAGAAATCACATATCACCCTCTGAACAAGCCACTGAAATCACATGCAACTTCCAAACAAATCTGGAAATCACCTGCTTGATTACGAAGCTGAGTCAAACCAAAGTCACAGTACACAAAGCTAAGTCAATACAAAGTCATGGAATATAAGATTCATATAAATAGAATCTTACCAATCAGGACTAAATGCATATATACCAAGCACTGAGATACATCGAAACAGAGAACCAAAATAAATAACAACCACAACTTCCAAATACACAATATGACTACTGAGATCTATAACTATATCTGTACTGACATTTAGAATGCCATTGTCAATCAAGTCACACCCTCTCTACCCCTCATGAATATCCATAACCTAGTACCCCTTTACTTCATGGAAGCCTGATGGAACACTCTGAACATGCTTAATGAGGCCCACTGAATCAGACAAATCTCAAGCTACTACTAGATCGGTCATCTCCTGGAAGTTATGGTTGAACACCATCATGATACAGATATTACCCAGATGTCCCAACACCAGAAACTCATCGCCCACAAATATAGAGAACTCTTCTATGAGTACAGTACCTTTATTCCCCACCTTCGAGTTACTACCAGTAAAATGATTGCTATTCTATCTTATGGCCAAATCGATGACATAATATAAGAACTCAACCACAAGTATCTTGAGTATATTGAAACCACAGATAGAACCTTCTTACATCCTAATGACCATATCCTACAAATGCCTTAAGTTGGATATGCTATAAAGAATGTCTATGATATAATCTGATTTGATAAAGACAAAGCAGAAGACAATGATCCCTCCAATGCTAATATGACCTCAAGCCAAGAATCTCTACTAATCCTGATCACACCGCCAACCTTGTTGATGAACTTACAATAGTTTATAACCACATATGAGACTTATTGAGACAATGACCACTAGTATGAATACTAACCTACATTTACCCCTGATTACTTCAACTATAATGAAGAGACCAGAGAACACAACCTGTACCTCCAGACAACCCTCGAGACTGAACCAACCACTCTACTATCCAAGTACAAGCGATATGAATCACAGCCATCAGCTTACTATAATTCTGCAACTTATAGTGCTGTAATCTACAGAAGGTACACAGATAGTGAATCTGATGAAAGTAAAGATGATGCACCCCTCCTTTGCCCATCAATGCCCTACCCAGCATATGAGACAGATGATATTATCCTATGAGATGGCAATGAAGTCCTAATGTATTACTATCTCAGCAAACAAGGAGAAGTAATCCATGAGCTACTCTTCCTAGATGACTATTTCATCAGAGATAATGCAATTGATGGTGATGTCATTGAAGACTACCCAGACAGCATATAAACCTATAAATAGCTTAGCAGTCATAGTATAGTTAGATTAGTCTTATACGATATGACTGTGAACTAACTCAGCAGTCAGATGATCTCTTGACATATCAGATCACACTTGTACTATGTGACTGCATTCTGACTCAGCAAGATACTAAGTGCTATATCCATATCTAGCATAGTCCAGATAGCCCCTCACTAGTATAAATACCCCCTCTCTCAGATCTCAGAATCTCAGACTTGAATAGACTTGAACACATAAAAACATTTCTAAATACTTCTCCACAATATCTCTTTATACAACTACTCATAGTATAGCAATATTATGAATAGTAAATAAACCTATTTAATAACCCACAAACTACTCTTAAGTAGTGCTCCAAACAAGTCAATTCGAATCAAATCTGGATTCGATTTGTCACATGACGGTTTGATCCGAATCTCAAATCCGAAGCCATCTGAATCAACTTGGATTAATCCGAATTGCCCCATCCGAATCACCCATCCGAACCACCCCAATCCGAATCACTCAATCTGAATCACTCAATCCGAATCACTCAATCCGAATCACTCAATCTGAATCACTCAATCCGAATCCTCCAATTCGAATCCTCCAATTCAAATCCTCCAATTCAAATCCTCCAATCCGAATCTGAATCCGAATCCTTTAACTGAATCCTTCAATCCAAATCCTCCACATGACTCATATGCTAGACGCATCTATAATACAATACACATACAATACACACACATGCATACACAAATGCACAAACACACATGTCGACAGATCAGTCTTCAATAGTTCATAGTACCGATGATGCTTCAAGTCAAACATCTCTGATAGCTCCACACCTCTATGTAATTCTCGCTCCAAAATCTGGCAACATTGTGCTAAAATAGGAGATGATGTTGTTTGTAATTATTGCAGGTAAAAAATTAAGATGCACCTATTGACTCGTTTGACATACACATGATATTGTTTCATCCATCCCCATAAACTGCATCAGCCAGAAGTTCAAAATGCTTGGTGGTATGACCTCGAACATGAATCGATATATAAAAGACAAGCACTCTGACAAAATCAAAAAGAACACAGAGACAAATAAAATTGACATCCAAGCTGTGGTGGGTACGTTTATCTGATTGCCCAACCATTTCTGTACCAACAATGCCATTTAATCAAAAATATTTAGCTATACTCTTTGGTAGAATTTCGAAATCGGCTCATTCACTGGATTGTGTGCACAGACCAGCCATTCACAACCATCGAGAGTGATCAATTGCATAGCATCTTTGGTCTCCTCAAGCATGATTTATATTTGCCAAGTGCCGATACTATTCACAAAGATGTCCTGGAGGCCTATAGGAAGGAGCACGACAATCTCTGCCAGATACTTCAGGTAAAATAAAGGCAGCACTGTGACCTTTGCAAGCTGAATTATATAAAAGAGCTCACCAAATTAACCTTACATTTAATAAGCAGAATTCGGCAGGCAAAATTTCATTTACGATCAACACATGGACATCCCCCAATGCAATTTCATTTCTGGGCATTACCGGTCATTAGATTGACCTCGATTGGTAGCTTAAATCTCTCACCCTTGACTTTATCAAACTTGCTGGCCCTTATTCTAGAGACAACATTGCAGATGCTTTTATTAGTTGTATCCAGGAGCTTGGGATCACAACCAAGGTAAAAAAAGGGGGGACTTGCTGTCAGGTCGGCATTTTGAGGGAGGTCCTTAAACAAAACAGATTTTGTTGGTTATTTATTTTTGCATAATTCACCAACTGAATATTTCAAGTATAGATTTTGGCCATTACAACGGACAATGCCACAAACAACTCAACATTTTTCCAAGTTTTAGCGACTAGCCTCAAACAGGAAAATATGGCCTTCAGTGCAGAAAGCTACCGTATGCGATACCAGGCCCACGTACTGAACCTCGCTATTCAGGACTATCTTATGTATGTAGACAAAACATCTGAGAGAGGAGGGGCCCTGAGTATAATTTTCAAGCTGTGCAAACTGGTTGTGTCAGTCTGATCGTCCCCACAATGACGAGACAAATTTGCTGTGCAGTGTAGAGCAATCAGTTTAGTCCCGAAAGAGCTTATATTGGATGTCTGTACATGTTGGAACTCAACATTTGCAATGATCCAGTGCATGCTGGAGTTTGCTGTGATATGCATCCTTTTTTTCTTCAGTCGGCTGAAGCAACTGTTTCAGATGATGGAAGATTTATTTAAAGGAAAAAAAAAAAAAAAAAAAAGCCAATAGATTCAATAATGGCTGCTGACAAGGAAATACAGGCCGAGGCTCTAGGTGAAGGTGAGTGGGATGTACTTAGGAATGTTGTCAGAGTTTTGGAAGTAAGTGGTGGTTGCTCTAGCTCCACACTCATTTTGTCTACCTCTATATAATGCAACACCTCACCATATATAACTACCAGTGTTTCGACGATTATACGAAGGATATAGTCAAACAAATGACTCCGACAATAAGCTCTGTGATACCAGTATACAACCTTCTGATTGACCAGCTAGAGGACAAGCTCGAGGACAGGCTGGAGGGTTATGGTGATTTGCAGTTAAGCCCGGATCAGAGAGATGCCATGGAGGTTGCTCTAAGCAAGCTCAGAAAGTACTACTCCCAAACAGATACCACTATATACTCAATCAGTACAGGTATGTCAATATCAGCATGTGGCCATTGCCCCTTCCAAAACAGAGGAAACCCCACAAAAACTCACTCTCCTTTTCTTCGAATAGTGCTGGACCCATGCTTAAAGCTACAATACCATAAAGATCAGGGCTGGGAGCAGCACTTCATTGAGAGAACCAAACAGGCCATAATCAAAGTGTACTAGAAAAACTACGCACTGCTGCAAGGTTCTAGCCAAAGTCTGGATGAATATGCCAAGGGACCCCTCCTGTCCCACATTTACTTCAGCAGAAAGAGGAAGAGGGAGCCGTCAGTGGAAGAGCTGCTGTCAGTGGAAGAGCTGCCGTCAATAGATGAACTTACCATTTACCTCACCAGTGACCACATAGTCCTGCTGGAGGGTGTGGAAGTGCTCAACTGGTGGAAGATGGGTTGTCAGATGGGCATTATCAGGCAGGCATTGGGCCAATTTAACCCACCAATCTAACCACTGCTCTACCCACCAGGGCATGTAGCTGCATCAAATGGACTTCCCCAGCCTGTGTGGTATGGCTCGGGACTACCTGGCGATTTCTGCCTCTAGCACTCCCATCGAGCGGGTGTTCTCAGATGGAATGGACCTCGTTGCCCCAAAGAGGTGTATGCTGAATGCTGAGACAATCCAGGCATGTATATGTCTGAAGTCTTGGTGGGGCTTGGGCTGCTAAAATTCCGCAGGTCTACAGATAAGTTGGTTGGCCTTGTGGAATATTTAATACCTTTCAAATTAATACCTTTCAAATTAATAAAAAAAAAAGAAAAAAAAACCTGAGGACTTGGCCCAGAGTTTGCGGCCCAAGTGGGTGGGGTTGGCGGCAGTGGCGGAGAGAGCGCGTAATATTTGTGGCCCTCAGCCAGCAGTGAGGGGCAGCCCCAAGCTGCCAGTACCTGGGTCGGTGGGCGGGTCAGTGGGTTGGTGGATTGGTGGGTCGGTGGAGGGAGCGTGCAAAATTTGCGGCCCTCCGCCGGCAGCAAGGGACAGCCCCAAGCCACAAGTGTCCAGGTCGGAGGGGTAGGCGGGGAGAGCACGCAAAATTTGTGGCCCTCCACCAGCAGCGAGGGGCAGCCCCAAGCTGTCAGTGTCCAGGTCAGTGGGCAGGGTCAGTTGGTGGGTTGGCAAGCACGGGATCAGCAGAGGGAGCACGCAAAATTTGCGGCCCTCCACCGGTAGCAAGGGGCAGCCCCAAGCCGCAAGTGTCTGGGACATGCGGGTTAGGTGGAGGGAGTGTGCAAAATTTGCGGCCCTCTGCCAGCAGCGTGGGGGCAGCCCCAAGCCACCAAGGAGTCCGGGGCGGAGGGTGCTTCTGGTGGTCAGAGGGTAGTCGGAGGGTATTTCTAGTAGTCGAAGTTGCCAGTTCGGGTCCTACGGGCACCCCGGCCCTGCACCGCAGTACTACACCAGCAGTGCTATAGAGCAGGGCTGAGGGGCCAGTAGGGCCCTGTATAATGGCTAAGCTAGTGCTACATAAGAGGTGCCCAGCCTAACCCCCCCATATAAGACTGCCCAACTCGCACAAAATGGCTGCCTAACCCTCACGAAAGATTGCCTGACCCTTGTGAAAGATTGCCTAACCCTCACAAAAACTGCTCCACCCGCCAGTCCCAGGCCTTGATAAGCCTATCATCCATTGTGAGTGCAATGACTGTTGTGTCCGAGCTCTCCTCGAAGGCGATGGTGCCGTGGTGGTCATGTGGTTGGAATAGGATGGCTGTGTTGGCCACAAACGGGACCCCGAAACTGTAGGTGAGGTCATACCAGACTCCACCACTATCCTCCCAGGTTGGGCCCTTCCTTTCTAAGATGTAAAACATTACCAGGGTGACATTGTTATCTGTGTGTGTGGGCAGAGAAAGGTTGCACCTGACATATCCTGATGTGATGCAAGCATATGATTGGGTGAACCCTTGGCCTAGGACCTCATACTGCCAGGCTGTGCTGGTGGATGCCTGCCCTTGGTTCAGTCCCAGGAGCCCCGGCTTGGAAATCTACCGAAACAGATGGCAACTGGTCAGTCCTTTTTATGTGTGGGGGGGCAGAAACCCCCCCAGGCTGTAGCACCCCAAAAAAGCGGAGCTCCTTACCTCATAAGGCATGCTAAATTGCACCAAGAATGTATATACAGCTGCGCCAAGATCACCACCAAGCTGGTCTGCCATATGCTCTACCAATCTGCTCAAAGAACCCCAGATCATAGCCACTATTGCCGCACAGGCCATGTTATGCTTACACGCAGTTTGCTCTTTGATGGCATTTTTAAAGTTCTGGTAGGGGTACAGAATCTTGTGCATCCCTAGAATTATATCAAAAAAGAGTATGTCAGCAAAGAGTGTGATTTATCTGGGGAGGAGTTAAAAAAAAAAGGGAGACAAGTACAGGGGATTTAGAAACTCTGGAACCCACCCTTCGCCAGTATTGCAGTATACCCAATTCCCATCCAAACCCCCCCTCCTTGCTTTTTTCGCCCCCTCTTTCCTGCCACCCGGTATTTGACACAATCCTCGCAAATCTCGTTGATGTGGCGGCGAAGCTCATCACTATAGAGATTCCTTACCACCATCGCAACCACCTCTCCATGTTCATTAATAAAGATATGGTTCTCTTTGTCGTTGGTTACTCCTGCTGACCAATGGACCCCTTGGTCAAGTATAATTAGCTCTGATTTGAATGTAGACCCCCAAGTCTTGATGACAATACTGGTACTGCTCATGCTGAACATCTTGTCCTCAAATTTCTCTATTTGATCAGATGCTGGACATGGTTGAACTCGGGTAACTTTGAACTCTCCTTTCCAATGGAACTGAGCCCTGATCTGAGGGACCGAGATAAGTATGTGGATGGGTTGTGTGTGGGCAGGTTGTGTGTGGGCAGGTTGCATGTAAGCAGGTTGCATGCAGGCGGGTTGCATGCAGGCGGGTTGCATGTGGGTGAGTTGCATGCGGGTGTGGGTGTGGGTGTTTTTTTAGGGGGAGACCACATAAAAATGAAATTAAATAAAACACAGAGATGGGTATTTCAGAAAAAGAGCATGAGTGAGTGAGTGAGTGAGTGAGTGAGTTGCATGCCAATGAGTTGCATGCTGATGAGTTGTATGCCGACGAGTTGCATGAGTTGCACAAGATTGCTCACAAAGGCTTGCTTCTATTCCTTTTGAGACCTCCGCCATGCGATACATTGACTCAACAGCTCAGCCACCAAAGGCATGCCCTGCAACATCTGACAGCCTTTCTTCATCTTAACCAGATGTTGCGAATAAAGTCAGCAGATCTCGCCATAGAGCTATGGACCCTAAGAAAAGTATGAGGTGAATTGGGTCATGTTGGGGAAGTTTAAATAAACACAAGTAAATAAGTGGCGGCCGAGTGAGCAACCTACATCTACTATCGGCTGCTCAAAAAAGGCTGCCACATATATAGCTATGAGGTCTGTGAATTCCGAGGTCTGAAGGGCCACCATGAGTTATTGCTGGAATTCTCCCTCATCCCCACCATTGCCATTGCCATTGCCACTGCCACCGCCATTGCCCCTTTAGCTCTTGATGAGCAGCTTGTATACTGTCCATATGAGAAAGAATCTAACATTGTCAGCAGAGAGTGTGTTTCCACCTCGAATACTCCCTCTTTTAATGATCATTGCAGGGTAAAAAATGAGTAGACTGGACCAATGTATGAATTAAGGGCTGCTGTTTTGTTTACTCATGATGCGGCAGGAAAGAACAAAGAAAAAGAACAAAAAAAAAGAATAAAGAAAAGAATAAAAGAAGAGAGGGAGCAAAAGGAAAGGGTGATGTCACCAAAGTGCAGCAGGAAAAAAAAAACAAGAGTGAAATGAACAAAAGAAAGGGTGATGACACCAAAGATTTCAATCCGGATGGCTCAATCCAGATGGATCAATCCAGATGGACCAATCCAGATGGACCAATCCAGATGGACCAATCCAGATGGACCAATCCAGATGGACCAATCCGGATCAATCTGAATGGATCAATCTGGATCAATCTGGATCAATCCAGATCAGATCACGAGACTAATCCAAGTTGATTCGAATCTATCATATGACAAATCTGAATCAAATCTCATCTGGATCAACTCCATCCGTTCAGAGCACTACTCTTAAGTAAATCTACTCCCTGTTAGGTCCCACTCCTAACTCCATCACAAAATTTCCTAATTGGGTATTGTCTGCAGTGATACGCTAATTCAACTAAGCTAGTCTTAATTTCTTGAACTTCCTAAAATACAGAAAATCCTGAACATCCAGAACTAGTCTGAAAAAGAACTTTGGTTGAGACATCAACCTGATCTTGAAATCAATAAGCGTAGAGGATGTACTCCATATGAAATTGATCTTAACTATAAGAAAACAGTCTTCTAGAATATCCAGAACTTCTAGAAAACCCTTCCAGAACTACATAACAGTTACTCTAAAAAGCAACCCTCTTACAACTTGGTAGTAGCAGTTTACAATCCAATTCTGCTTCAAGATGCTTCCTCATCCTGTTATAAACCCTTCTGAGAATTCCTACAAGTTGGTATAAAGCCCAATCTCTGAACTGGAATTTATCCTGAACTATCTGACAATCTGGAGAGAATTGAACCTGACATACAAGGACAATTTAACCTCCATACCTGCAACAAGTGGGACAAACTTCATTCGAAGAAAGAAATACTCCAGTTAAATCAGCAAATAGGCAAAACCTTATTCACTGAACTCCTTGCTCTATACCCAGCAAGTCAAGATGAAGAAGGTCTTATAGAAGCCTTCTTTACTTTTCTCAACAAGAGTTTTGTCAGCTCCACAAATCTGAGCGATCTAGGACAACCAGCAGTAGTCTTTCTGGTCTTAGTTCCTTATGAAGCCCAAGCCTCTGTAGCCAAGTGGCTCAACTCTACTGACTTTCACTGTACCAGGACTAAGACCACATTATACTACTGATTCCAGAACAGTAAGGCCTGCCATATTCTTAAAGAAGAAGCAAGAGAAACCCTTCATCAACTACCTGATCCCGAACCTGAAGCAAGCCCTGCTACAGCCCTATCTGAATCTAAAACCAATACTGAACCTGAACTTGACTTTGAATTAAGTCTATCTGAAATCAGATATACAACTGATTCTGTCTACTTTGACACTGAGCAAATCCAATTATATGGGGACCAAACCAAAGAAGAGAAGGAGTATCTTAGTGAATTCGATTCTGGATACACTACTGAAGGAGACACACCTCCATCAGGACAGAATATACCTACACAGCAACAAACAGCTATCTATCAAGCCCTTACTCCAGACCCACAACCACTACTCCAGCAACTTACACAGACCCAAAGAACACCCTCACACTCTGCACTAGTACCTCAAGTAGTACCAGTAACACTACTATCAGTAGTCCAACCATCTCTAGCAAACAATATGGTGAACCAACAGATTCTAGACCTTACAGCCCAGGTAGTGATAATGGCAGCAACCATTACTGCCTTAGCTGAACAGATCTGATCTACCAAAAATCTGAGCCTACCTATCTTCAATGGTACTGTACAAGAAGTCCAAAGCTTCATTAGTGTAGTTGACACCAACTTCGAAGCCAATCAATGGACCAATGAGCAAGTTGCTGACCATGTTCTGACAAACAATCAAGACCACACTCTGGAACAACTCTTTGCTACCACTACAGCCTATGTCTGCCAAGTTGTTACATTCTTCCAAGGACCTGCTGAAGAATGGTGGCGAACCCTTCCTGAAAAACCCCTCACATGGGATACCTGACCTGCAGTAGTTGCTCAGAATGCAGCAAACAATGCCCCAGGATATGGAGCCCATCCTGCAGCTCCTGGACTCAAACAACTCATGATTGCTCAATACTATAGTAAAACTATGATTGCTGAATCTTGAGTAAAACTCCACAATCTCAAATTCGATGTATATGGCAAAGAAGAATTTGAAACCTTCTGTACAAAACTTGAGTCACTCCTGAATACTATTGGCCTAGGATATATTGCCAATGATGAAGCATGAAATAGTACAAGAGCAGACCATTTATTCAATGCACTGCCTGAATAGCTTACTAGAAAAATCCAAGAACAAGACTGCCCAGTTGATTGTGATCACCAACAATGGTGTCTAGCAAGAATCAAGACTATGGTCAAGCAAATCCTAACAGCTGGACCAATTCTGCCCCAAAGACAATTCAACAACAAGGAAAAAACTTAGACCAAGAAAGAAGAACCTAAACATGAAGTATCCCGAGCTCTCTCCACATCCACTTCTTGGACACCTAGAAATCATAAACTCACACAGCCGAGTACCTTCAAGAAACTCACTGAAGATGAAAGGAATGAACTTTGAAGAAGCAGAGTATGCTTCTATTGCTGAAAGATAGGACACATAGCCAGTGCCTGCCCTAACTGAAAACCCTGAACAGCAACATGAGCAACTGTTACTACTCTGCACCACCTCAATAACCTGACCACCAGAACACTGGACTTTGTCAAGTTAAGACAAACTGCTAAGGCCCCAACAAAAAGAAGTCAAAAAGCAGCTGGATATGATCTGTATGCAGCTGAAGAAGCTATAGTTTCCAACCGAGAAGTCAAGCAAGTCTACACAGGAATTAGTATCTAAATTCCTGAAGGACATGTTAGAAGAATATGCTGTCACAGCAGCCTAATATTGAAAGGACTCTCAGTAGAAGGAGGAGTCATTGATGAGGATTACACAGGTGAAATTATTGTCCTCATCTGAAACCACAGTTGGATACCCTTCAAGATCTCTATTGGTTTCTGTATTGCCCAGATTCTATTTGAAAAAATTAAATCAACTCTGACAGTCAAGGAAGTCCCTGAACTACTACCTACTATCCGAGGATCCAAAGGATTTGGCTCATCAAACAAGGCCCCAGCCCAACCTACTATGAACAAAGAAGAACAATTCTATAAGAAAATCGAAAATGGATATGTACCAAGTGGCTGATGCCTCCATGGCATTAGAATGTACTCTTCCTGAATGATTGATGATTGCTTCTCTTGTGTCAATGAACTGGCTCAAAGAAGAACCAACAGAAGAAAAGCTCCTATAACTGAAATCACCACCATCAGATCAGACAAACTGCTTACACTTAAAGCTTTTGTCAACCAAGCACCTGTCAAGATTATGATAGACAGTGGTGCCTCAGGCAACTTCATCAATGAAGAGACAGCCAATAGACTTAAGGTCTTCACCTCTCCAATACAACAAACTCAAGCAGTTGCCACAGCTGATGGAACCTCACATGTTATTAGCAAAGAAGTCTGCAATCTACTCTTCCAAATTGATAACTACCGAGTATATATTACCCTCCAAATTGTACCACTTCCTGATAATGAAATCATTCTTGGAACCCTATGGCTGAAACAAGAGAACCCCATGATTGATTGGGTAAACCATTCTCTGACCATCAAGAAAGGATGCCACAACTTCAAACTACAAGGTAAAAAGGACCCACTCAGTTCTAGTAACCCTGGACTAAAGATTACCCACATCAACAAGCTACAACTTAAGAAATTGGCCAAGAAATGCCCTCTCTTTGCTATCTCCATCTGTCCATCTAAAGGAGAACCCAAGAACTCTGAAGAAGACTTTTCCAAAGTTGACAGCTATATCAGACCACTACTCCAGAAATTCTGAGATATATTCCCAAAGAAGCTCCCAAAAGGCCTACCTCCCGAATGAGCAGTAGACCATACCATCAAGACCATCCCAGATGCCAAGCCAGCCTTCAAGTCAATCTACCACATGTCTCCAAGAGAAATTGATGTACTCAAGAAGGAAATTGATGAACTCCTAGAACAAGGATTCATCAGACTGAGTGTATTACCCTATGGTGCACCAGTCCTCTTTGTTGTCAAAAAAGGAGAAGACCTGTGAATGTGCATTGATTACCATGACCTCAATGAACAGACTATCAAGAACTATTGCCCACTATCCAGAATTAATGAAATATTCAATAGACTTACTAACCCACAATTAATGAGCCCTTCGATCTGTGAAATGGCTATTGGCAAATTGCTATGAAAGAAGAAGACATATACAAGACAGTCTTCTGAACCCGCTATAGACACTTCAAGTTCCTGGTTATGTCTTTCAGCTTAACTAATACTCCTGCAACCTTCCAGATACTGATGAATACTATCCTGCACTCTTATCTAGACAAATTTGTTGTTGTCTATATTGATGATATCCTAGTCTTCAGCAAAACCCTGGAGGAACATTTGAAACACCTTGAACTAGTACTGCTAAAACTCTGAGAAAACCAACTCTTTGCAAAACTCAGCAAGTGCAAATTTCTCCTGAAGGAAATCCAATTTCTTAGATATATTGTCATACCGAATGGAATCAAAGTAGACTCCAGCAAAATCTCCACAATCAAGAAGTGGCCCAGACTAAGAAAGCTGAAAGACCTCTAGTTATTCCTGGGATTAGCAAACTATTACCAGTGATTTATTGCCAACTTCGCCAAAATTGCTACTGCCCTTATAAAGAAGAACAACCCTGAACTATGAAATAAGAGAAAGACTTCAATAATCTTACAATTGGGGACCTGAATAAGATACAGCCTTTTAAGTACTAAAGGATACCTTGATAACTACTCCAGTATTTTAAGCAGCAAATCCTACCCTACCATATGAAGTTACTACTAATATCTCTAATCTAGCTCTTAGAGCAGTACTCATACAAGAAGGACACCTAGTTGCCTATCACTTCCATAAGTTCAATGATGCCAAAATCAACTACGCAACTCATGAGAAGGAAATGTTAGCTATCATAGACACTCTGATCAAATGGTAACTATACCTAGAAGGAGCACACTTCACTGTATTGACTGACTACAAGTTATTAGTCAACATCAAGATACAGGCTACCCTTTCTCGAAAGCAAGCCAGATGGATAAAAGTCCTCACCAACTTTGACTATGAAATCCAGTACTGCCCTAGTAAGGAAAACATTGTTGCCAATGCAATCTCCAGACCACCAATTGAAGAAGTTATCTAAACCCTCACCTTGGTTACAAACTCCATCATAGAACAAATTATCATAGTATGTGCTGATGATAAGAAAGCCCAAGCACTCTGAGAAATCCTGAACAATGATGATGCTGACAAGCACACCTAGTACAATCAATACCAACTCAAGGATAATGCTATCTATTACAAGGACAGACTATATGTCCCAAATAACCGAGACCTCTAAAGGACTATCTTATTTGAATGTCATGATACACCTATAGCTGGATATTTAGGATTTGACAAATACTATGAAGTTATCTCCTGAAACTTCTATTGGCTCTGTATGGCAGATCAGCTCAAGACCTACATTACTTCCTGTGATACCTGCCAATGGAACAAGTCCTCAACACTAGCAAAACCTGGTTTACTGTATCCTATCCCAGTACCATCTGCTAATTGGGAACAAATCTCTATGGACTTTATTGTACAACTACTCTGAACCAAGAATAGGAAAGATGCAATTGTTGTCTTTGTGGACTATCTCAGCAAACAAGCCTACTTTGTACCAACCACCACCACTGCAATAGCACCAGACATAGCCACACTCTTGTTTGACAACATCTTCCACTATTATGGCCTTCCTAAGATCATTGTTAGTGACCAAGATCTGAAATTCACCAGCTATTTTTGGAAAGCCCTCCATGCATACCTTGGAACAAAACTTGCACTATCCATAGTATTTCACCCCAAAACTGATGACCAAACTGAAAGAATGAACTGAACTCTGGAACAAATGCTAAGGAACTATGTTTCCTGCAGACAAGATGATTGGTATGAATACCTGACCACAGTCAAGTTTGCCTATAACAACAGTAAGCAAGCCTCTCTGGGAATGACCCCATTCTTTGCCAATACTGGACAAAACCCAAATACCCCCTTGACACTCATCCAAACTACTGAAGAACCCTCTATAGTCAAAGCTGTTGAAGAATTCTTACTCCGAATGCATAATCTAAGCCAGATTGCAATTGAGAATTTATCACAAGCTCAAGAATAACAGTCACAGTGTATTAATCAACACCACTGAGAAGAAATATTTGATATTGGAGAAAAAGTTCTACTGGACATCTGAGGATATCAAGTTGACAACCTCAAGTACAGACCATCTACAAAGTTGAATAGTAAGTTTATCAGACTATTTGAAGTCATTATATAAGTCTCTCCTACTTCCTACAAATTGGCGCTACCAGATACCATTAAGATTCACCCAGTCTTCAATGTCCAATGTCTCAAGCGATATAATAAAAATGACAATGAGCTATTCCTGAACTGAACTACCAAACCACCTGCACCTATCATTATTAATGACTAAGAAGAGTATGAAGTTGAACAAATTCTCAACAAACATGGCCACAAGAACCACTCTGAGTACCTTGTTAAATGGAAAGGTTACCTGATCCATGATGTAACCTGGGAATCCAAGACCAATTTCCAGAATACCACCAACTTAGTTCAGGAATATGATTCCTTGAATAACTGAAATCTGAATACTCTAATACTTATTAGTATATACTATATATTATCCTCTTGAATATTATAATTATCATGAATGAAATCAAGAACTCAGTAAGTTAAGACATAAGAATACTGACCCTCTGGAAAAAATAGCAAAACTAAAAGCAAGCCTATTCTCCCTGTATCACTGGTGAGAAATAAGGTATAGACATTTAAGAAGATTTCTTAGAGGAAATTCTCCAGCAGTGAATAACATCAGAATCACTTCTGGCATATAGCATCAAATACATAACCCTTTAACATGTGAATCCAATATGTTAGACAACTATACTATAAGTATGCCACTTTCTGAAAAAATGGACTTTACCAGACTTTTGACCTCTCAAACAGTATAACAACACTAGAATAAAATTAAAAGGCCCCAACGAGGATATTGAAAGCTAAGAAGGGGAGAGTTGTAAGCACACAACCTCCAAGCCACAGAAATCACATATCACCCTCTGAACAAGCCACTGAAATCACATGCGACCTCTGAACAAATCTGGAAATCACCTGCTCAATCATGAAGCTGAGTCAAACCAAAGTCACAGCACACAAAGCTGAGTCAATATGAAGTCACAGAATATAAGATTCATATAAATAGAATCTTACCAATTAGGATCAAATATATATATACCGAGCACTGAGACACATCAAAACAGAGAACCAAAACAAATAACAACCACAACTTTCAAATACACAATATGACTACTGAGATCTACAACTGCATCTGTGCTGAAATTTGGAATACCATTATTAACTGAGCCACACCCCCTCTACCCCTCATGAATATCTATAGCCTAGCACCCCTTTACTTTATGAAAGCCTGATGGAACACCCTGAACATGCTTAATGAGGCCCATCAGATCAGACAAATCTCAAGCTACTACTAGATTGGCCACCTCCTGGAAGATATGGTTGAATACCATTATGATACAGATATTACCCAGATGTCCCAACACCAGAAACTCATTACCCGCAAATACAGAGAACTCTTCTATGAGTATAGCACCTTTATTCCCTGTCTTTGAGTTACTACCAGTAAAATGGTTGCTACTCTATCCTATGGCCAAATTGATGACATAATACAAGAACTCAACCACAAGTACCTTGAGTACATTGAAACTACAGACAGAACCTTCTCACATCCTGATGATCATATCCTACAAATGCCTCAAGTCAGATATACTATAAAGGATATCTATGATATAATCTGATTTGATGAAGACAAAGCAGAAGACAATGATCCCTCTGACACTGATATGACCTCAAGCCAAGGATCTCTACCAACCCTGATCATGCTACCAATCTTGCCAATGAACTTACAACAGTTTATAACTGCATACAAGACTTATTGGGACAATGACCACTAGCACAAATACCAACCTGCATTCACCTCTGATTACTTCAACTATAATGAAGAGACTGGAGAACACAACCTGTACCTCCAGACAACTCTTGAGACTGAACCAACTACTCCACCACCCAAGTACAAGCAACATGAACCACAGCCATCAGCTTACTACAATTCTGCAACTCATAGTGCTGTAATCTACAGAAGATATGCAGATAGTGAATCCAATGAAAGTGAAGATGATGCACCCCTCCTTCGCCCATCAATACCCTATCCAGCATATGAGACAGATGATGCTATCCTATAGAATGGCAACAAAGTCCCAATGTATTACTATCTCAGTAAATAAGGAGAAGTAATCCATGAGCTACTCTTCCTAGATGACTACTTTATCAGAGATAATACAATTGATAGTGATGTCATCGAAGACTACCCAGACAACATCTAAACTTATAAATAACTTAGCAGTCATAGTATAGTTAGATTAGCCTTGTACGATGTGACTGTGAACTGACTCAGCAGTCAGATAATCTCTTGATATGTCAGATCACACTTATACTATGTGACTGCATTCTGACTCAGTAAGGTACTAAGTGCTATATCCATATCTAGCATAGTCTAGATAGCCCCTCACTAGTATAAATACCCCCTCCCCCAGACCTCAGAATCTTAGACTTGAACAGACTCAAATATACAAGAACATTCCTGAATACTTCTCCACAATATCTCTTCATACAACTACTCCTAGTATAGCAATATCATGAATAGCGAATAAACCTATTTAATAATCCACAAATCACTCTTAAGTAAATCTACTCTCCGTTAGGTCCCACTCCTAACTCTATTATGAAATTTCCTAATTGGATATTGTCTGCAGTAATACACCAATTCAACTAAGCTGGTCTTAGTTTCTTGAACTTCCTGAAATATGGAAAATCCTGAATATCCAGAACTAGTCCAAAAAAGGACTTTGGTTGAGATGTCAACCCAATCTTGAAATCAATAAGCGTAGAGGATGTACTCTATATGAAATTGATCTTGACTATAAGAAAACAGTCTTTCAGAATATTTAGAACTTCCAAAAAACCCTTCCAGAACTATGTAATAGTTACCCTAAAAAGCAACCCTCTTATACTAGTATATTATTCATAAGACCTATTTCTTTAATATATAATTGAAGCTTCAACTTTGGAAGGGCTTTTATAAGTAAATCAGTAATTATGTACTTTATAAAGATATATTTTAAGTATATAGTATCATTTTCTATATATTCCTATATAAAATAATATTATATATTAATATATTTTATTCTACTATAATGTACTGGGTTCTTAACAAGTATAATTATAGACTGATTATCCTGGTATAGCATAGTGCTTTATTTTTGAGTGAATCTAAGTTTTTTTAACAATTTGTAGAGTTAAACAGCTTCTTTTATTACTAATAATAATATCTGATACTCTGTCTGTATTGATGATATTGCTATAGATAATTGCTTAATATTTGCTATGAGATAATAAACTCTTGGTTGCTAATGTGAAAGAGATATCTAGTTATAGATCAGCAGTCATTCAAATCACCTATTCAATTGGTATCATATATACTCAATAGCTGAATACTATTTTCTTTATTATTTCTCCTACTATTACTATTATCTAATATAAGTATATAGTATACCATACTCTTAAGATATCTAAATATTCTCTTAATAGTGCTTCAATGTGAATTATTATAATAGGAGGAATACTATACTATCTTATTTATGGTATATAATATATTGAGTCTCATTCCTAGTATGAGATATATAAGAGAACTAACTGCTTATCAATAGAGTATATCTTTAGTGCTGTTTTTGGCTGACATATTGTTATTATCCTCAGAAGTAGTGTCCAGCTTTCTTAACTTCATAGAAGTATTCATAGGAGTACTGATAGACTTGTATTTATTTATATTAAAATTTTTAAGGATTGTTTGAGTATATATTACTTGTAAGAGATATATGACTCATGTATTTCTATTATATATAATAGATATCTCTAAAAGGAATAATATGTTATCTATATTTATCATTCTGAATTCTTAGCATAGAGTTTCTTTAACTTTGTTAAGCCTATTCTTACTAGTAATAATAATTATATTATTAACTTAAATACTGATAAAGACTATACTATCATCATTATAGTATTAGATATATATATAATTATCTGCTTCACAGTAGGTAAATCTATCATTAAGAAGATATTTATCAATCCTTTTATTCTATAATTACACTACTTGTTTGATACTATATAGTCTCTTATATAGTTTATATATAAGCTCATTCTTATTATCATTATAGAGTTTATATCCTTATGGTTGATAGATATGTATATAGTTTGATATCTATATTACTATTCAGGAATACTATCTTAATATCTATTTGATAGATTTCCAGATCATAAAGCATGCTGATTGTAAGGAGTATTCTAAGTAATATAAGCTTAAATACTAATAAAAATGTCTTATTGTAATCCACACTATAATTATATGAGTATCTCTTAGTAATAAAATAAACTTTATATCACTTTATATTTTCATCAGTATTGCACTTTATTCTATAGATCTACTTAGATCCAATCATTTGACAATTTGGTAAAAGAGGTATAAGATCTTATATATCATTTTTGATGAGTAATTTATACTTCTCATCTATTGTGTATTCTCATTTTTTGCTATCTGAGGATTGTGTAACTTCATTATATATATTTGGCTCATCAGTAGATATCATAATATATATATATTCATATATTTCAGCATAGCTCACATGGTCTATATATTACCATTATCTAAATTTTCTAATATATCTTAATAATTTTCTAAATCAAAATGAGTTTCTTAGTGAATATTACTTATTTTTTATAGAGAATCTCTCATCACTAGAGAGTTTATCTTCATTTTTAATCTCTATTATTCTTGGCTTAGACTTAGGTATATATAGTAGTTGAAAATAATTTTAATTAATTACTGAAGAGGTTGGCAATGGTTATTGTACTTGTACTAGCTAAAATGTAAATATAGATATATTGACTAATACATCTATGTAGAATTCTTAATTTTCTTTTTTTCTGAACTGTATGTTATATGAAATAATAATATACTACTTATGTAGATCTTAGAGTTTATACACCTTATCAGAATATCTAAGAAATATATACTTATTAGCTTTTAGCTTAAATTTATACTAATTGGTATTACTCTTATTAAGAATATATATCTTATATCTGAATATATATAGATATGATATATCAGACTTAGATCTGCTCCATAATTCTTTAGAGCTGAGATTATTATCCTTATACTTATTATTATTGCTAACTTCTTTGCTTAGCACTTGAGATATATATTAATTATATATATATATTACTATATTGATGACTTCAGCCCAATAGAAGTACTTTAGTCTAGCTGCATTGATCATTATATAAGCCATTTTTATGACTATATAATTAAATTGCTCAGTTATACCATTCTGCTGAGGTATATAAGAAGTTATTATTTGATATTAGATACTATGTTTTTTTAGAAATTATCTGAATATATCATTAATGTATTTGCATCTATTATCTGATCATATAGTATATATTCTATATCCTATTTCATTTTCAGCAATCACTTTGAATACTTTGAATTTCTTTAATACTTTACTCTTTGCTGATAGGAAGTATATATATACCTTATATATGTATATAATTATTGATGAATATAATGAAATACTTATTTCTAGAGTATGATAGTATATATATTAGCTCACACATATATATATATATATAAGGTCAAGAATTCCAGATATATATTTTAACCATTCTTCAAATAGTTACTGGAATGCTTTATTTACTATATAATTCTTATAGAAGAAATTATCTCTGAGATATATATTCAGTAGCAATCTGCTAATAGATTCACTCTTTATCATATATTTAAGACTTATCTTATTGATATATTCTAAATATTGATATCATATATTAGATGTATTAGATATAATTATTATATATAGAGGCTTTTATACTATTTAGTATCCTATTGATTATGTAAAGATTACTGTATTTTGAAGCTATTATTATCTCATTATCATATAAATCATATATAGTTATACTCTATATATGTATATATATATTTCTTTATTGCTGCAGAATATCATTTTTTCTATCAAAATGAGATTTTTATTGATTTCTAAGGTATATAATATATTTAGAAATGTGCTAGCAAGTTCTGCAATATTGCTATAGAAATGTATTTTGATATTTTCCTTTTCTTGAGTATTGATGATATTGTTGTCTCCTAGTTTGATAAATATAGAGTATTTGAAAGGCTCATATATAGAGAACTATTCCCTATATAGCATTATATATTATATGGTTCCAGAATCTATTAACTAGAAATTATTATCATCAGCTATATTTGTAGATTCACTGCTAAATATATGGCTTATATTATTATCACTTTTCATTAAGTGAAAAGTATTTTGCTTAATCAGAATTTATAGATAATGAGTTGCTAGATTTGGTAGATTTTATAGTAGAACTATAATTTATATATATATATTGCTTGTATAAAGAACATATCACTGCTTTCATCAGTTTTAGCAGTATTAGTATTGTTATATTTCTCTTTACTATAATAACTCTTTCTACTACCTCTATATTGCCAATACTGACTACTACATTATTACTTATTTTTACTACTCTTTTTGTCATTTTTTCAATGATAATAATTGTACTTCTTATATCACAGTAATCATTATACTTAGTTGATTGGCTAGACTGGTTATTATTATATTGTTGAGCTTGGGTTTGAGTTCATTAGCCTTATTATCTATACTTTTGACCTTATTTGGTACTATATCTGCATAACCTATAGAATATATTTTCATCATCATCAGTAATACTATTTCCTTAGTACATTTTCTCATTTATGAGGCTCATTATTATATAGATATAATCTATGAGTTTACCACTCTCTTGTATAGTTACCACTATGATACATATAATACTCCTTAGAGAGATTTCTTATAAGAGCTAAGACTTTGTCTTTGTCACTTATATATTATACTGATATATTTAGAGAATTCACTTGATTCATCAGATTATTGATATAACTGACATATTTGCAGATGGTCTCATTTGGCTTCATTCATAGATTAAATAGTTGAGATTTGAGATAGAATTAATTTGATATAGATATTTATATATAATAATTGCATAAAGTCTCCCATATCTCATGAGTAGTTACAATATATATTATAAGCTTTATTTGAGAGTTGGATAATGTGAATGTGATCTTATATAATACTCAATAGTCATTTGTACTATCATAATCTTGAATCAGTACTTGTGGTTTCATATACTCTACTAAGCTGTATTTATTAAAGAGATTCATTATATAGAATATCTAGATCATATAATCTTTCTCATTGAAGATTTGTTTGGTGAGCATTATCATAGAGTCTTTTTGAATTCTTAGTGAAGGCTGCTATTATTGCCTATATTGAGTTAGAATTGAGAGTGGGGATCTGGTCTCATAGTTGGTCAACTGAGCTCTTAAGTAGATATTCTCTTATTCTGGAGTCCTTTCATGAGTTCTTGAGGTTTCAGCTTGAGCTGGTTCTTGATATTCTTATATCTGCTAGAGTGATCTATAGTTTGCTTCCCAGCATTCTTGTGTATACTCCAGCAACTTATTACTCAATACTTCAATTATCTATCCTAATGACTTATCTTTGAAGCTCTGAGAATATTCCATTAAGAAAGATGGTTGAGGTCAGAGCTAGTTGAACTGCAGATTGCAAGTTTGCCTTGATAATCTGAGCTTGAATCTAATAATAGAAGCTTTTTGGAGTTTCATTAGTAGCTTGGCTCATATAGATTAAAGCTTCTTATGCTTCCTGTTAGTGCTCAAGTCCATTGAACTGGGTGTAGAGCTAGGTCTTATAGATATTATATCTATCTATGTGGTCTCTATTTTCTTGAAGATTATTGGCTTATTCTATTTTATAGATATTTTTTCTAACTTGCTTTACTTGATTGTACTTCTGTAGAGCAAGATCTCTCAGAAGTAATTCTATAATTCTAAGCTTTCTCTGGATATCTCACTACTTGGCTACTACTTATACTTCAATTTTTTCAAGAAATTCCTCAATATCTTCACTATCTATACTATGGAATTTCTGAAAATAGCTTATGTCTGATTCATCTTCACTATCTGAGTCTGGTTCTGAAGTAGAGTTTCTTAATAATCCTTAGGATAGAGATGGTAGAGATACCTGATGAACTAGTAGTACTGGTAAGAAATAGTATCTTGGTGAGAGTGTAGAGAGTCTAGCCCTTTTAATTAAAGCTGGGGTAAAGGTTTTGATAGTAGTGGTTCTCTAATTAAGTAATGATGATTACTAAATATTGAGATACTGAGAGCTAGAGCTTCTTGTCTCTTGAGGATAGTATTAGAGTATGAAGGACTAGAGTAATTAGAATAGAACTGATGTAGCTAATGTTCAGTTTGTTTGCCCCTTGCTATTGTAAAGCAGTAGGGTTCTGTTTATCTTGCCAAGAGTATATGTTATTATCTGAGTAGTGTAACAGTGACCCCAGAATGATGACATCAGCACAGAAGACAGTCTTTCCTCACAAGCCACCAGATTGGAGCATGAGAAGATTATATGGCATATGAGATGAGCAATGATGACCAACTGTGAGTCATTGTGACCACTGCACAAGCATCCTGAAGAATATAAAAGAAGGATCAAGGAACCGCAGTAGCAGCAACCAATAAGAACCACTAATCCCAAAATAGCTCAAAGACTTACCATAAACGAAATGCCTGCTGCCCACCAAACCTCAAGGTCAAGGAACCACCAAGGTACCTCAGTCAAAGAAAGGATGTTCCAAGACATCAGAAGAGCCATGAGGACCCGCTCAAGAAGGACTCCTAGTGTCAACTTGGGCACTGCAGACCCTTATCACTTCATTCTCTACCATCATGAAATGGAAACAAGGATCACCATTGCTACCGAATGCCTCCAAATGTGGCAGGAGTACGAAATAGGAAACCTCCTCTGCCAGGAGTTCCCACAGGCCAGCACCCAAGAGCTACAAGGTGCCACTCCCATAGATATACATGAAATAAGGATAGCTAAGAAGATCTATCAAATCTTCAGACATGCACCATGGTCAATCCCCAACTTGGAGTATGTTAGAGTCTCAGATTTCAGAGACCTGTCATCCTGCCATATCAATGCACTAGAAGCCAGGGTGGCTACAGAAGCCCAGTCTACTATCACCCTCAACAGCGAAGAAGTAGAAGACTTCTAGCACCCTATCCTCCAGGACAACTCAGACCAATTCCTGCAAGGATTGATCTCAGTATTCCAAGGCCCAAGCATCCGGATTAGATCTCCCCAAGACCCCACATTTGTTTCTTATTTTGTAGAAGAGAACCTCATAGACTGGAGAGCTCCAGATCTTATTCCCGATTTTCCCACCACTGCCGAATGTGATGACGTCATTGATGATATCATCCCGCACAATATACCCGAAGCATGTGAAGCACGCGAAGTATGCGAAATGTGTGATCTACATGATGAATTTGCAGATCTCATCTCCTTCAGTGATGATGATAATGATGATGAAGAAGTCTCCATGGTCCTGAACTTTCTGCTCTAAGTTCTTTGTTACACCAGATAATGCCAGCACTGGTATTCTCATGTAACACTGAATAATGCCAGCACTGGTATTCTCATGTAATACTGGATAATGCCAGCACTAGTATTCTCATGTAACACTGGATAATACCAGTACCGGTATTCTGAGGTGATGTGAAATTGTTCTAGCACTGGCATTTTTGATGTGATACCAAATAATATCAGCTCTGGAACTTGGTAGTTTTAGTTATTGGAATTTATATTTAACTTTATATCTTAGCAACCATTGAATTATATTTTGTATAAATACCTCTCTTATTTCCTCTGAAATAAAGTCAGTTCTTCTCAATGCAATACACACACTTCCTTGCAAGCAATCTAAGAGATAACAAGATAGTTAAAGATAAGAAGTTTGAGGACTATAAGACCTTGGGAAGGCACTCCAATAAGAACTTGCTTATAACAACTTGAGTTAGTCTAAGAGATATACCTTGAAGAGAATCTGGTGTATTTGAAGGACTCAGCAACCACTACGTGACAACTTGGTGCCCATTGGCTGGTGATTTAAGATGAATTCCTCACTTTTAAGCTGAAGAATGAACAACCCCCACAATAACTACCCTGACTACAAGAGTCACCCCTGTAAGAATTCAAGACAAGATAGAAATGCGTCCCCCTACATTCTATAGATATATTACTGAAGAGTCAATTCTGACCTTCATTGAAGACTTTGAACAATTTGCTGCCATATGAGCCCTTGGTGTAGATGCTCAATTGGCCCTTCTACCAGTTAGCCTCAGAGGACCTGCCAGAGACAAGTTCAATGCAGCCACCATTACTGGTGCTGATGCAGTTAAACTTGCCAACATGAAGGACTTCCTCAGAACAACATATTATACCAAAGAGATCAAGCAAGCTCTCAAGGATCAACTCAATACTATCTGCCAGGGACTTAGTGAAGATCCCAACTCATTCTATACCCGAATCTGCCACCAGATTGTCTTGGCTGGCTATGATGACTGCCTCAAGGAACAAATAGCGGATTCAACCTTCCTCAAAGGAGTTCACCCTGAAATTGCCCTAGCAATCTAGTCTACCCCAGCTACACTGACCCTTGATCAGAAAGTGGTCTTTGCACAGAGATATTGGACTACCAGACACCCTGCCAAACACTCAATGGAGAAAATAACTGGCATCAAGATGGAGCCATCAAAGCCAACTAGTATCTTACCTGCTACAGTTGTGAACAGACAACCAACTACACCTACCCCCAAGACAGCCAAAGCTGATCCAGTGGAAGAACTCATCAAGCAGTTTGCTGAGATGACTGCACACCTTGGTGATGTTGTTAGAGAAGTCCAAAGTGCCAACAGGAGACCAGTACAGAGATTTGCAGCTACCACAGAAGAATGCAATAACATCACATGCTTCAGATGTAGAGAAGAAGGCCACTATGCAAAAAATTGTATGACCAAGACAAGACACAAAGCTCAATCAAGCAATGCTAGCAGAACCAGAGAACAAATCAATGCAGTAGTCATCGAGGAGATTGGTGATACTGATGATGAAGAATACTATGAGGAGCTTGAATTCTACTCTACTACTGAAGGTACCAGAACCCAGTCCAAGCCCTATGATAAGAAGAGCAACAGCAAGCCAGTTGGAAGACCAAAGAAGACCCCAGCTGTCACCATTCAAAGCAAGACTCAACCCGAGGAGATTGATCAAGATATGGAGTTAGATGAAGCTGCCTACCAAATTATTGAAGGCATTACTCTAGTCTCAGGAGAAAGTGAAAGCAAGAAGGAACAGAAGCTATGCAAGACCAAGATCCACCAGTATGATATCTACAAGGACCTCAAGAAACAGAAGGTCAATGTCACTTTTGGACAACTAGCTGAAGTCCCTGCCTTTAGACAGCAGTTGAGAGTAGGACTTGCAACTACTACCAAGAATCAAGAGTACAAGATTGTAGAAGCTCACAATGTACAAGAAGAATCTGAGAACTTAGGTAAAGAATCTGAAGACCAGTGCAAGACATCAGCCTATACCCCCTGCCAGATCGAAGACTGTATCTTTGATGCCATCATTGATACTGGTGCTGGAGGATGCCTCATGAGCAAGAAGGCAATTGACCACCTAGGTTGGGATATTGAAGAGTCCACCAAGATGGTCTATGTCACAGCAGATGGTACATGAGCTACCCTCCTTGGCAAAATCCGAGAAGTCCCCATCAAGATAGGAGGAGCCACCATTCTAGTAGACATGATTGTTACAAGCACCACTAACTATGATATCCTTATTGGCAACCAATGGCTTCACAAGACCAGGGCCATCATTGACCTCAATGCCCAGAAGATGCAGATCAACTACAGAGGGAGAAAGGTACAAGTCTCTATCAATGTCCACAAAGGAGTCCTACCAGACATGGAGGAAGAAGATGAAGAAGATATAGAGGTCTTCATGCACTCAGTGAACAAGAACAAGAACAAGAACAAGAATAAGAACAAGACACACAAGCTCACAGATGAGCAGTGGTACAACAAGATCATCGATGGCT
>RBNI01000314.1:0-33853 GCA_003990745.1 Jimgerdemannia flammicorona | reverse complement strand
AAAAGCAGTACCCAGATTGACACTAGGAGTCCTTCTTGAGCGGGTCCTCATAGCTCTTCTGATGTCTTGGAAAATCCTTTCCTCAACTGAAATACCTTGGTAATTCCTTGACCTTGTGGTTTGGCAGACAGCAGACATTTCATTTGTAGTAAGTCTTTGAGCTATTTTGGGATTAGTGGTTCTTATTGGTTACTGCTACTGCAGTTTCTTGATCCTTATTTTATATTCTTCAGGATACTTATACTGTGGTCACAATGACTCACAGTTGGTCATCATTGCTCATCTCATATGCCATATGATCTTCTTGTGCTCTAATCTGGTGGCTTGTAAGGAAAGACTATCTCCTGTACTGATGTCATCATTCTGAGATCACTGTTACAATAGATATTATATATATTTAGTATAATATATCTTTATAAATAAATAAAAGAATATTTAAAATATCAAAATATAGAACCAGAGTTTTCTTTTACTATTTGGCAGTAGAGATATTAAAATATTAACTATTGTAATATAGTGGACACTTAACCTTTGAAGTACATCAGATTTCTGTATCTTGAAACTTAACTTATTCTGACTCTCACAGAGTCCTCAGGGTTGCAGGGGTGGGTGAGTTCAAAGTGTATCTGCCTGCAGGCTTACTAGTTCCTTTGCTTTCTCTTTACTTTGAACTATTTCAATCTGAGGTTTATTCACTCTAAAATGCTGGGTTATTTATACATGTTTTGCTAGCTATAAGATAGCTAAGTTATGAGTCATTTTACAAGTATTGAATCTTTTAACATCTGCTAGGATTGCACTGATTGCAAACATTCTAAATCTTTACAAATGTTAAAGTTTCTGTACTTCACAGAATATGACTGCTATTTATAAGGCTAAGCTATATTGGGAATCAGATTCAGGTACTGCAATCAAATGTCTAATTTCCCTGTTTTATATTACTAATTTGGATTAGCCATTACATCTTTCTCCTAAATAGGTGATTCATCTCTGGAGCATCCTATTTACTCAAATTCCCAGGCTTCTATGATTTGTATTTCTTTATACTGTGCAAATTGTATCATTATGTTCTTCTAATGTTATCTCTTGACATATCTGAAGTCTCTTGGAGTTACTTCTCAGAAATGAGCTAGAGCTAGCTCATCATCCTTGAATAACTTGTGCACTTTCTTGGCAATTGTGATCTGAGTGTAAGAGAGCTAACATTCTCTGATCCAGTCTTCTTTTCTCATTTTTGGCTTTGAATTCAGTAGCTGTCTCATCTTGAAGTATTCCTGGAACTCAGCTTGATTCTGGTAGGCCTTAAAGTGTAAAATTCATGACAAGTGTATTTGTACTATACTCTGGATACTGTTGAAGGATTCCTCCATAGTTGGTGGCTCAGTAGAACACCACTGTCTCTCTATGGCTCACTGGGTGGCACTAGTAATCTTGAGGGCAGCAGCATTACTTCATTGGCTGGTCATGATATTTCTTGAGTTGGTTTCAGTAAATAGTAGTGGGGATGATTGTGCCTGAGAGTTTTTGTAGCTAAAAGGTAGTCCCTTTTATATCTTGTACAAGGTAAGGTCCTTCTCACCTAGGCTCCAGTTTTCATGATCATGAAGCTTCTACCATGTTCCAATATATCAGGACTTTGTCTCCTATCTTGATAATCTCCAGTGGCTTGTGAATCTTTTCCACATTATTCTGCTATAATGTCTGTGCCTTGTTTATGTAATTCTCAGCCTTCTTCCTGATTTGGTATAGTTTCTATATTTCCATATCCATGTATTTCCATACAGTATCTCTATTGAACAATAGAGTTCCTTGAGAACTTTCTTCTTCTTTTTCTGAGTGATCACCATGTAAGCTTCCACTTGTTCACTTTTTTATTCCTTCATATTGGACAGGACTTCTTTGTTGATATTGATGGGAATTTATATCTTCTGTCCTCAGTAGATGATTTGCATCTTCTGTACATTGAGGTCAATTATTACTCTGGCTTTGTGAAGCCATTGATTGCCAATGAGAATGTCATAGTTGGTTGTATTGGTTATAATTACATCTACTGGGATGGTTGCTCCTCCAAACTTGAGGGGAATATCTCAAATCTTTCCCAGAGGTGTGGCTCTTATACCATCAGCTGTGATGAACACTAACTTGGTTACTTCTTCAACTTCCCAACCTAGGCAGTCTGCTGATTTCTTGCTGAGGAGGTATCCTCCTGCTCCAGTATTGATAATGGCCTCAAAGACTCTATCTTCAATTTGACATATTGCATAGATAGAGGTCTTGTGGTTGTCTTTGCTTTCTTCTCCTGAGTCCTCTTGAACATTGTTGGTCTCAGTTATCTTTCATTCTTTTTTCTTGGTTGTTTCAGCAAGTCCAAACCTTATTTGCTATCTAAATGTTGGGATTTCTACAAGCTGACCAAAGGTTGTATTGACTTTTTATTGACTGAGATCCTTGAAAATATCATACTTAAAGATCTTGGTCTTGCAAAGTTTCTTTTCTTTTTCTCCCTCACTAACTGGAGTGGTTTCTCAGATGATATCTTAAACTGCTTGTTCCAGTTCTATATCTTGGTCTATTTCTTTGGCTTGGCTCTCTGTAGCAGTTTCCATCTGTTTTTCCACTGAGTTCTTCTTAGATCTTTCTGGTGGTCTCTTGTAGAGTTCTTTGTAGACATCTTTCTTAGTGGTCTGGGCAGGATATGCCTCCCATTCCTCTTCATCAGACTCTCCAATTTCTTCAAAGGTAATTATATTGGCCTGTTTCTTATTTCATATAGCATTGCTTGATTGAGCTTTGTGCATGGTTTCACTCATACACTCATAGGAGTAGTGGCCTTCTTCTCCACAGGTGCAGGTACCTTTCTTCTTATCTGTGGTGGCAGCAAACTTCTGAACTGGGCAGTGGTCTCTTCCTCTGATTTCCTTCACTATATCTCCTAGATGGGCAGTCATTTTGGCAAACTGTTTGGCAAGCTCCTCCATAGGGTCACTGTTTCTCTGCTGCTCTGTAGCTCTTGGCTGAGGTGTGTTTCAATTAATCATTGTGAAAGGAATCATGTTGATTGCCTTGGATGCTTTGATTCTATATAACTCCAGTAACTCTTTCTATTGTGTGGTCTTGTGGGTGTCTGACTATCCAATATCACTAAGCATAGGTGATCTTCTGTGGCAGATCCAGGACTACTAGTGATGAGCAAATGGCCATAGCTATCTCTGGGTGGGCTCCTTTTATGAAGGTTGCTTCAGCTACTTGATCTTGAATAGTATTAGCATAATCTGCAAAGATTATCTGATATTGGATTCTGGTATAGAATGTGTTTGGATCCTTGCTCATTCCTTGACATATTATGTTGAGCTGGTCCTTCAGAGCTTGCTTGATCTCATCTATGTAATAGATGTTTTAGAGCTAGGTCTTCTGTACTGTTAGTATGGCATCAGCATCATTTCCTACATGGGTTGCAGCTGTGAATACTGCTCTGGCAGGACCTCATAGGCTGAAGGACATGAGAGCTACTTGCTTTCCTACTGTCAGGGTCCTTATGGTGACATACTGCTCAAAATCATCAATGAAGGTAATGATTAATTTATCTGAGATATATCCATGAAATACTGGTGGTCTCATATTCATCTTGTCTAGGTATCTTGACTTAGTTTGTGTGGTTGTTCAAGTGATAGTAGTTGTTTGTTATTTAGCTTGAAAGTGAGGGATTCATCTTGAATCATCAGCCAATGGGTACCAAGTTGTAATATAGTGGATGCTTAACCTTTGAAGTATATCAAATTTCTGTATCTTGAAACTTGACTTGTTCTGACTCTCATAGAGTCCTCAGGGTTGTAGGGGTGAGTGAGTTTGAAGTGTATCTGCCTGTAGACTTACTAGTTCCTTTACTTTCTCTTTGCTTTGAATTATTTCAATCTGAGGTTTATTCACTCTAAGATGTTGGATTATTTATACATATATGTTTTACTAGCTACAAGGTGGCTAAGTTATGAGTCATTTTGCAAGTATTGAATCTTTTAACATTTGCTAGGATTGTGCTAATTGCAAATATTCTAACATCTTCTAAATCTTTGCAAATATTAAAGTTTCTGCACTTCACAGAATATGACTGCTATTTATAAGGCTAAGCTATATTGGGAATTGGATTCAGATACTACAATCAAATGTCTAATTCCCCTGTTTTATATTACTAATTTAGATCAGCTGTCACACTATTTAAAAATATTGGGTATACTTAGGTACATGATGATATGATCAATTTTCATGAGCAGTAAAAATTGAAATGGTCTATTTTATATAATATATACAGATATTATTTATATCTAGTATAATATTTCTCTGTAATAAATAGAGATTCACAGAGTACCTGTCCTTCTGATAAACTCTAGTAGTAGATAGTTATATTGCTCAAAAAGGAGAAAACAATATATCTACCTCCAGATAGTCAAAGTTAATAATTCAACAGTTTGGTATACTACTTTTCTTAAGTAATATAGAATTCTTCGAAAAAGCCAGATTGATCCCATATGCAACTTATCTGGAGATTTTAGATAGATTCCTGTTATTTACAAAAAGTAGTATACTACATTGTTAGATCATTGGGTCAACTGTGACATTATCTTCAAATAGCAAAATTAAATAATTATTTGACACAAGTGTTATTATATATATCCTAAACCCAATAGCAAAATAATAAAATTGCATTACTAGCTATATATAAAATATACTTTCCTTAATAATGAAATAATTATTTTGCTATTAGTATATATAGATATCTATTGATCAATGATAATTTCAAGCATATCCAAAGGTCTGGCTAAATTGAACTAAAAGATTATATAAAAGATATTTAAAATATAAAGATACAAAATCAGAATTTACAAATTATCATTTACTAATAAAGATATTAATAATTAAAAGAAATTTCAATAAAAATTTAATAAGTAATAATTTGAGCTAACCTAAATTATAAATTCCAGTAGTTTACAATTAGGTCAGATATAATTTGTATAAAAGTAGTAAAATTGAAGTGATCTGTTTTATATAATATATTTATATATACCTAGTATAATGTAGCAGATACTTAATCTTAGAAGTATGTCAGATTTCTATATCTTGAAAACTGATCTTCTTTGACTCTGCAGAGTCTTCAGAATGCAGAGTGGGTGAGTTCAAAGTGTATCTGCCTGTAGGCTTACTAGTTTCTTTGCTTTCTCTTTGCTTTGAACTTATTTTGATCTGAGGTTTATTCACTCTAAGATACTGAGTTATATATACAAGTTTGCTAGCTATAAGGTGGCTAAGTTATAACTATATTTCCTATGAGTTACTTTTTGCAAGTATTAAATCATTTAACATCTGTAATATCTTCAATATCTGTAAAGAGTTCAACATTCACAAAAACTTTAACAGTTGCAAAATAATAATGACTACTATTTATAAAACAATACTATATTGGGAATTGGGTTTAGGTACTATAATCAAATGTCTAATTTTCCTGATTTATGTTCCTAATTTGGATCAATTATCACAACTTCCTTCTGAATTGATAATTTGTCTCTGAAATATTCTATTCAAACTCCCAAGCTTCTATGATTTATATCTTCTTGTTGTGTAATTTATACTATTATATACTTCCAGTATTGTCTCTTGATGTATCTAAAGTCTCCTGAAACTACTCTGTAAAGATGGGCTAAAGCTGGCTCATTATCCTTGAACATCTTATTGACTTATTTAGTAGTTGTGATCTGAGTATAAGAGAGCTGGCACTCTCTAATCTAGTCTTCTTTTCCCATGTCTGGTCATGAGTTTAATAGCTGTCTCAACTTGAAGTATTCTTGAAACTTAGTTCAGTTCTGATAGGCCTTGAAGTGTGAGATTTGTGACAAGTGTGTCTAGACTATACTCTGTATACTGTCAAAGGATTCTTCTATGATTGGCAGCTCAGTAGTGCACCATTGTCTTTCTATGACTCACTATATAGCACTGATGATCTTGAGGGCCATGGTAGTACTCTGTTGATTAACAATGATACTTCTTGAGTCAATTTTGGTAAATAATAGTGAGGATGATTATATCTGAGAGTTTTCATAACCAAAAGGTAGTCTCTTTTATATCTTTCACAAGATAAGATCATTCCTACTTAGACTTCAGTTTTCATGACCATAAAGCTTCTACTATATTCTGATATACTAGGACATTATCTCCTATCTTGATAATCTCTAGGGGCTTGTGAATATTTTTCACATTACTTTGCTATAGTGCCTGTATCTTGGTTAAGTAATCCTCAGCCTTCTTTCTAATTTAGTGTAGTCTCTTTATTTCTCTGTCCACATATTTCCATACAGCATCTCTATTGAAAGATAGAGTTTCTTGAGAACTTTCTTCTCTAAACAGCATTTCCCAAGGGGTGAAATGGGTACTTTGTGATTGAATATCTTGAAGAGCAGATAATGCTATTGGCAGATAATGATCTCAATTTTGGTAATTATTACAGATCTTGACAATAACATTCTTGAGGGTTTTTTTAGTCCTTTCTGTCTATCTATTTCCTTAAGGGTAGTATGCTATAGTCCAAATATGTTAGATCTTGTACTTCTTGTAGAGAACTTTAAAGAACTAGTTCACAAATTCTGTTTCTCTGTCTGTATTAGGGTCTTGAACTGGCAGATGATTTCTTTGTGAAAGAAATTGGCAACTGACTGTATATTGGCTTTCTTGAGAGGCCTTGCCTCTATCCATTTTGTGAAAAGGTCTATGATAATGAAAATATATCAGTTGCCAGTCAAAGTCAAGGATAGAGGGCCAATTACATCTGTTGCAATGTAAGTAAATGGTACTGGTTCTATGTATATTGATCCTGGGGCTTGATTTTATTAATCTTGTTTCTACTTCTAGTATTTGTCACAGGTCTTGACAAAACACCTGATATCTTTCTCCATTCCTGGCCACCATATTGTTCTTGCTTTATTATATATATTTGTTCCTCCTAGATAGCCAAGTTTATATACTAATTTCATTGCTTGCTTCTTCTTGTATTCTGGTATGACTAGTAGTTTTCATTTCTTCAGTATTTCTCCATCAGTTTCAAATTATTTCTATATTCTGTTGATAATCATTTGTGTCCATTCTTCCAGATGTTGGGGCATCTTTTGCTGTTCCAGATAGGTGATAATTCTGTAGTAGAGCTTCTTATTCATAATTTATTTACTGGTTGAGGGTCCTTTGGGGTGTCTGTGAGAGGGTATCTGCATTGGCATTGGTTCTTCCTGGGTGGTATATGATGGTTATGTCATATGCTTACAACTTTATGATACATCTGACATAGATTCCTTTAGATTGCCTAGTGGTCAGTAGCCAAGTAAGGGCTGAGTGGTCTGTCTGAATAGTGATGTGTCTTCCAGCAAGATAGTAGTGGAACTTCTCTACAGCCCAGATGACTGCAAGATATTCCAACTTATAGGATTTGTATTATTTTTCAGCTCTTTGGGTTCCTCAGCTTAGGTATGCAATGATATACTCCACTTTGTCTTTCTTTTGAGCTAGACCTGCTCCTAGTTCTTGGGCACTTGCATCTGTCTGCAGGATAAATTCTTGAGTCCAATTAGGTCTTCTGAGGATGAGTATCTGAGTCAGTCTGACTTTAAGCTCATCAAATGCCTTTTGTTGCCTATTAGTCCATTGAAACTTTATATTCTTCTTGTTGAGTTCATAGAGTGGACCTGTGATGTTGGAGAATCCTTTGATAAATCTTTGGTAATAGGAGGTGAGTCCCATGAAGACTTGGACTTCAGTGACTATGGTGGACCTTGGATATACTATTACTGCTTGAATCTTGAGGGGGTCTGTGTGTATTCCATCTTGATTGATGACATGGTCAAGATAGATGATCTCAATTTCTGCAAACTTGTACTTCTTGGGCTTAATGTAAAGACCATACTGTCTCAGCTTCTCAATCATCTGCTGGATGTGCTGCAGATGTTCTTCAGCTGTCTTGCTGTAAATGATAACATCATCAATATAAACCATCATCTATCTTCTCATATCATATAGAGGATTTTATTCATCCTTCACTAGAAGCTTACAGAGGTATTATATATCCTGAATAGTATTCACAGATATACATAGATTCCATCAGAGGATAAAGGCTGACTTTTTGCTTGCTGCTTCAGTAAGGCTAATTTGGTAGAATCCTGAGTATAAGTCTAAGGTACTGTAGTACTGTGCTTCATCTCACAAGATTATAAGGATATCACTGATGAGGGGTAACAGTTGGTGATCCTTCTTAGTAACCAAGTTGAACTTTCTGTAATCTGTGCAGAGTCTCAGGGTAAATTCTCCTAGCTTGCTTTCTTTTTTTGAAACTAGTACAACTGGTGAAGCCCAGGGGCTGCTGGCTTCTTTAATGATACTGACTTCTTCTATCTGCTTGATTTCTTCTCTGAGCCATTCACAGTAGGCTAGTGGTATTGGCCTTGCTTTTTGGTAGATTGGTTCAGTGTCTTCTATACTATGTTATAATAGTAGTATGGAATATTTCCTTTGATATCCTTGAAATCCATAGCTAGGACATCCTTGAATTCATAGAGTATTTTCTTAAGTTCCTTCTTGAGTGGGAATTTATTTTCAATGGTATAGCTATGCTTTTTTGTAGTTTTCTCCTTCTTGTACTCCAGTTCAGTGATCTTGGTGATAGTGAATACTTCTCTTCTTGTGGATCTGAATTCTTTCCTTTCTCTTTTCATTTCCTCTAACTTCTTAACTTCCATGATTCTTGGCTGAAGAACTGAGAAGATCAACATTTGTACCAGTCAGTCCTTCTTCTTAATTGAAAATGGAATTGTAGGATTGTGATTTCTAGCAATGAGTAGTATTTCTCCAATATAATCTGAATCAATGACTCCTCCTTCAATAGTAATTTCGCTCTTAGCCAGACTGCTTCTTGTCTTGAGGATTCTGATATGGTCCTTTGAAATAGTCATCTCCAGACTGATTGCAAGTAGAGTGGTTGTCTGGGGCTCCAGTATGGTTTCATCTACTGTGGCAATATCCATTCTGGCTGTATCCTCTGACTTGTATTCTGATAGAACTGCATCAGAGTGAATCCTCTAAATCTTGATCTCGATTTCTTCATCATCATCACTATTCTCCAGAAGGGCTGATAGTTTTTCATCCTCTTCCTCCTCTTCTTCTCTTGCCTGCTTTTTGAGAGCCTTCTGTCTTCTTTTCTGATAGATCTTTCTAATACCAATGCTATATTGATAGCAGTTATTGATGTGCTCACTATAGTACATCTTGATTCCATAGAGGTAGACTCCTTGTTATACATATCCTTCTGCAATCTTTTTACATCATTCTTCTTTACTGATATATCTGACTTTCTTCTTATTTTTCTAGATAGTCATCATATAGGCTTTCTCTTATTCACTCTCTTCTTTCTCTATCTCAGGCAGAACTCCTTTATTGACATTGATGGAAATTCACATCTTCTGTCTATAGTAGATGATCTGCATCTTCTGAGCATTCAGATTGATTATTGTCTTAGCTTTGTGAAGCTATTGATTGCTGATAAGGATGTCATAGTTGGTTGCATTGATTATAATTACATCTACTGGAATAGTTACTCCTTCAAACTTGATGGGAATATCTTGGATCTTTCCCAGAAGTATGGCTCTTGTACTATCTGCTGTAACAAATATCAATTTGATTACTTCTTCAACTTTCTAACCTAGGCAGTCTGCTGCTTTCTTGCTGAGGAGGTATCCTCCTGCCTCTGTATCAATGATAGCCTCAAAGACTCTATTCTTAATTTGACAGATTGCATAGGCAGAGGTCTTATGGTTGTCTTTGCTTTCTTCTCCTGAGTCTTCTTGAACATTGTTGGCCTTAGTTATCTTCTATCCTTGCTTCTTAGTTATTTCAGTAAGTCTATATCTCATTTGCTGTCTAAATGTAGATATTTCTGCCAGCTGGCTGAAGGTTGCATTGACCTTTTGTTGACTGAGGTCCTTGAAGATATCATACTTGAAGGTCTTGGTTTTGCAAAGCTTCTTCTTCTTTTCTCCTTTACTGGCTAGAGTGGTTTCTCAGATGATATCTTGAACAGGCTGTTCTAGCTCCATATCTTGATCCATTTCTTTAGCTTAACTTTCTGTGACAGTTTCCATCTGCCTTTCCACTGGGTTCTTCTTGGGTCTCCCTGATGGTCTCTTATAGGGTTATTTGCAGATATCTTTCTGAAAGTCTCAGCAGAGTAGGCTTCCCATTCCTCTTCATCTAATTCTCCAATCTCCTTGAAGGTAATGATATTGGCTTGTTCCTTATTTCAAGTAGCATTGCTTGGCTGTACCTTGCACTTGGTTTTACTCATACATTCATATGAGTAGTGACCCTCTTCTCTACAAGTGTAGCAGGTACCTCTCTTCTTGTCTGAGGTAGTGGCAAATTTCTAAACTGAGCAGTAGTTTCTTCCTTTAATTTCCTTTACCACATCTTCTAGATAGACTGTTATTTCAGCAAACTTCTTAGCAAGTTCCTCCATGGGGTCACTATTTCTCAGTTATTCAGTAGCTTTTGGTTGAGGTGTGTTTTGATTGATCACTATGGTGGAGATTACACTAGTTGTCTTGAGTACTTTGATTCTGACTCCAGTGACCCTCTCTATTATATAGTCTTGTAAGTGTCTGACTATCTAGTATCACTGGGCATAGGTAACCTTCTGTGTTAGATTCAGGATTATTAGTAATGAGCAGATGGCCAGAACTATCTCTGGGTAGATTCCTTTCATGAAGATTACTTTGGCTACTTGATCTCTGATAGTGGTAGCATAATCTGCAAGAATTATCTGATATCAGATTCTGGTATAGAATATGTTTGAATCCTCACTAATTCCTTAGCAAGTTGTATTGGGCTGATCCTTCAAGACTTACTTGATCTCACCTATATAGTAGGTGGCTTAGAGCCAGGTCTTCTATACTGCTAGCATAGTATCATCATCATTTCCTACATGGGATGCAGCTGTGAATGCTACTCTTGCTGATCCTTGGAGACTGAAGGACATGAGGGTTACTTGCTGCCTTGCTGTCAGACTCTCTATAGTAGTATATTGCTTGAAATCATCAATAAAGATAAAGATGATGATTAACTTGTCTGAAGTATAATCATGGAATACAGGTGGTCTCATATCTATCTTGTCTGAATATCTCGGTTCAATTTGTATAATTGTTTAGGTAGTAGCAGTTGTTTGTTATTTAGCTTAAAAGTGAGAGATTTGTCTTAAATCACTAGCCAATGGGCACCAAGTTATAATATAGTAGACACTTAACCTTGGAAATATGTCAGATTTCTGTATCTTGAAAATTTGATCTTCTTTGACTCTGCAGAGTTCTTAGGATACAGGGTGGATGAGTTTGAAGTATATATATCTACCTGCAGACTAACTAGTTCCTTTGCTTTCTCTTTGATTTGAACTTATTTAAATCTGAGGTTTATTCACTCTAAGATACTGGGTTATTTATACAAGTTTACTAGCTCTAAGGTGGCTAAGTTATATATGACTATGTTTCCTATGAGTCACTTTTCACAAGTATTGAATCATTTGACATCTGTGAAATCTTCAATATCTGCAAAGAGTTCAACATTCATAAAAACTTTAACAGTTGCAAAATAACAATGACTGCTATTCATAAGACTATACTATATTAGGAATTGGGTTCAGTTACCATGATCAAATATCTTATTTCTCTGATTTATATTCCTAATTTAGATTAACTATTACATTAGTATAATATATCTCTTTAGATAAATAAAAATATATCTAGAATATTAAAATATAGAGTCAGAATTTTCAATTGCTATTTAGTAGCAAAGATATTAGAATATTAGCTATTAAAAATATTAGGGTATACTTGGGTGTACAGTCATATAACTGATTTGAGTGAGTACAAGTAGCAAAATTGAAAAGGTCTATCTGATATACTATATATAGATATTATTTATACCTCATATAATGTAGCTCTGTAATTATGTAGAGAGATATCTGAAATATAAATATATAGAGCCAGAATTTGTAATTAGTACTTAGTAGCAAAAGATTATAGAGGAATTAACTATTGAAAAAATTTTATAAAGTATAAATAAATTATCACTATTGTCACGTAGTGGTTGCTGAGTCCTTCAAATATACCAGATTCTCTTCAAGGTATATCTCTTAGACTAACTCAGTTTGTTATAAGCAAGTTCTTATTGGAGTGCCTTCCCAAGATCTTATAGTCCTCAAACTTCTTATCTTTAACTGTCTTGTTATCTTTTACATTGCTTGTAAGGAAGTGTGTATAGGTGAACTTGACTGACTTTATTTCAGAGGAAATAAGAGGGGTATTTATACAAAATATAATTTAATGGTTGCTAAGATATAAAGCTAAATATAAATTCTAATAACTAAAACTACTAAGTTCCAGGGTTGATACTGATGGTTGTACAGGTTCAGGATGCTGGCATTATCCAGTGTCACATCAAAATGCCAATGCTAGAACAATTTTGTGTCACCTCAGAATACCAGTGCTGGCATTATCTGGTGTTACATGAGAATACCAGTGCTGGCATTATCCAGTATAACAAAGAACTTAGAGCAGAAAGTTCAGGACCATGGGGGCTTCATCATCATCATTATCACCATCACTGAAGGAGATGAGATCCACGAATTCATCATGCAGGTCACACGTTTCATGTACTTCAGGTATGTCATGTGGGATGATGCCATCGCCAATGACATCATCACATTCGACAGTGGCGGAAAAATCAGAAATAAGATCTGGAGCTCTCCAGTCTATGAGGTTCTCTTCCACAAAATAGGGGACAAATGTGGGTCTTGAGGGGATCTAACCTGGATGCTTGGGCCTTGGAATACTGAGATCAATCCTTGTAGGAATTGGTCTGGGTTGTTCTGAAGGATAGGATGCCAGAAGTCTTCTACTTCTTCGCTGTTGAGAGTGATAGTGGACTGGGCTTCTGTAGCCACCCTGGCCTCTAGTACATTGATAGAGTGGGATGACAGGTCTCTGAAGTCTGAGACTCTAATGTACTCCAAGTTGGGGATCGACCATAGTGCATGCCTGAAGATCTGATGGATCTTCTTAGATGTCCTCATTTCACATATGTCTATGGGAGTAGCATCTTGTAGCTCTTGGGTGCTGGCCTGTGTGAACTCCCGGCAGAGGAGGTTTCCTATTTCATACTCCTGCTATATTTGGAGGCATTCAGTAGCAATGGTGATCCTTGTTTCCATTTTATAGTGGTAGAGAATAAAGTGATAAGGGTCTGCAGTACCCAGGTAGACACTAGGAGTCCTTCTTGAGCAGGTCCCCATGGCTCTTCTGATGTCTTGGAACATCCTTTCTTCAACTGAAGTGCCTTGGTGATTCCTTGACCTTGAGGTTTAGTAGGCGGCAGGTATTTCGTTTGTGGTAAGTCTTTGAGCTATTTTGGGATTGGTAGTTCTTGTTGGTTGTTGCTACTGCAGTTCCTTAATCCTTCTTTTATATTCTTCAGGATGCTTGTGCTGTGGTCACAATGACTTATAGTTGACCATCATTGCTCATCTCGTATGCCATATGATCTTCTTGTGCTTCGATCTAGTGGCTTGTAAGGAAAGGCTATCTCCTGTACTGATGTCATCATTCTGGGGTCACTGTTACATCTTCCTCCTGAATAAGGATCTTCCTGAGTATCCTTATTCATTGGTCTAGTCCTGAAAAATTTGCTGATCCCATAACCTCTAGCAAGAGGTCAAAAAGTGGTATTTATGGGCTGGCATCTTCTCTTTGTATTTTGTCATAATGGTGAAGGGTCACTCCCTTCATATAGAGCAAGGGCCTGATTCTGATCTTGACCAATCAGTTGATGGTTCGAACTCCTCTGACTTTGAAAGTCTCACAGATGAGTAGTTGCCAGTGCCATATCCCTTAGAGAATGGTCCAGAAAGATAGCCTGCTGGTCATGGGACATGCTGTTACGATTTGCAGACTAGAACCTCACAGGTGGTCATCACATTTTACTTCTCTTATATAGGTTCGTGGTATTTCTTGAGTCTGTTCCTATATACCATGGTAGGCAGTATGGTCCCTGAGAATTTTCTAAGCCAGAAGGTAGTTCCCTTGATATCTTGCATATAGAAGGGTCCTTCCCATTTGGGCTTCAGTTTTCATGACCATGAGGCTTCTACTATATTTCAATATAGTAGAACCTTTTCTCTGATTTGGATGGGTTCTAGGGCCTTGTAATTCTTTTCCATATTCTTCCTTGTCAGTGCTTGTGACTTGGTGATGTAATCTTCAGCCTTCTTCCTAATTTGGTGTAGTCTCCAGATTTCTGCATCAACCCATCTCTAAGTTAGGTCTAGATTTGTGGCTGAGGTTCCATCAGAATCTTCTTCTCTGAAGAGCAGCTCTCTTGGGGTAAAATGTGTACTCTGTGACTATATGTCTCATAGGACAGAGAGGGCGGTTGAGAGATAGTTATCCCAATTCTCATATGTTTCTGAGATCTTTGCTAGGATGTTCTTGAGGGTCTTATTGGTTCTTTCTGTCTGTCCATTTCCTTGAGGGTGGTACGCAGTAGTCTTGATGTGCTGGATCTTGTATTTCTGATACATTATCTCATGGAATCCATTGACAAATTCCATTCCATGGTCTGTTGTGATTTGCTTTGGTGTCTTGTAGCAGCAGATGATTTCTCTGTGCAGGAAGTCAGCTATAGAGAGGACATTGGCTTCTTGTAATACTCCTGCCTCTATCCATTTGGTGAAGAGGTCTACAATAACTATAATATAGTGGTTTTCTGATAGTGTTACTGGTAGTGATCCAATGATATCCATTGTAATATGGTGGAAGGGGATAGGCTCAATTCTTAATGACTCAGGTACCTGGTCTTACTGATCTTGTTTCTGTTTTTGGCACTTGTCACACCCTTTGACAAATTGGCGCAGGTCTTCTTCCATCTTGGGCCACTATATGGTTCTTCTTGTCTTGTCATATGTGGTGGTTCCTCCTAAGTATCCTTGCTCATTTACTTCCTTCATTACTTGATACTTCTTGTGTTCAGGTATTACTAGCTTTCCTCCTTTTTTGAGTGTAGTGTTGTCTAATTCAAAATATTTCCAAGTCTGGTTGATGATTGTGATTGTCAAGGGTTCGAGGTGGTTGGGCATCTTTCACTACCCAAGGTAGCTAATTAATCCATAGTATAGCTCCTTATTTATGTTGAATAGTCTTGATGGGGGTGTTTCGGGGTATCCTTGAGAGTGTATCAGCATTGGTATTGGTCTTTCCTGAGCGGTGCTTGACAGTACAGTCATACTCTTGCAGCCTGTAGATCCATCTGGCATATATTCCTTTGGGGTTCAGTGTGTGTAATAGCCAGACAAGAGCAGAATGGTCTGTTTAAATGGTGAAGTGTTTCCTGGCTAGGTAGTAGTGGAACTTGTCTACTGCCCAGACTACTGCTAAGCATTCAAGCTTACATGACTCATAGTTCTGTTCTGCTCCACGGGTACCTCAGCTTGTATAGGAGATGATATATTCATGTCCATCTTTCTTCTGAGCTAGGACTGCTCCAAGTCCTATAGCACTTGTATCTGTCTACAGGATGAATTCTAGATTCTAGTCTGGTCTTCTAAGGATGGGTGCTTGGGTCAACCTGGTCTTGAGTTTATTGAAGGTTTCTTGGCACTCCTTGGTCTATTCGAATTTGGTCTCCTTCTTCAGTAGCTTGTAGATAGGTGCTGTAATGTTGGAGTATCCTTTGATGAATCTTCTGTAGTAGCTGGCCAGTCCAAGGAAGGTGTGGACTTCTGTGGTTGTTCTGGGTCTCGGGTAGGCTGCAACAGCCTTGATCTTCATGGGGTCTGTGTGAATTCTGGTCTGGTTGATGAGGTGTCCTAGGTAGGCGATTTCTTGAGCGACAAACTTGCATTTCTTGGGCTTAATGTAGAGGCCATGCTCCTTGAGCCACTTGAGGGCTAGCTATATGTGATTGACATGTTCCCATATAGTGTTGCTGAAGATGATCACATCATCAACATAGATAAAGAGCCATTTTCTGATCTCATTGCTGAAGACTCTGTTCATCATTTGCTGGAAACTCTGGGGCATTGCACATTCCAAATGGCATTTGTAGGTATATATAGGTGGTGTCAGGTGTGATGAAGACTGATTTCTCACTGGCATCTTGAGTGAGACCGATCTGATGGAAGCCTGAGAACAAATCCAAGGTGGTGTAGTATTTGGCTTTGCTTCCAAGGGTGGTAAGGATTTCTTGAATATTTGGCAAGGGCTGCCTATCCTTCTTGGTGATGGCATTGAGCTTCCTATAGTCAATACAGGGTCTTGGTGCAAACTCTCTAGGCTTGCTTCCTTTCTTTGGGGCTAGGACAATGGGTGAGGCCCAGGGGCTAATAGCTTGCTTGATGATTCTGGCTTCTTCCATTTCCTTGAGTTCTGCTCGCAGCCACTCTCTGTAGGCAGGTGGTATGGGTCTGGCTTTCTGGCAGATAGGCTTGGTATCACTGGTGTCAACTTCATAGTAGTACTTGGGTTTTTGATTGTGGATATCCCTAAAGTCTGTAGCAAGTACTCCTTCATTCTGGTGCAGGATCTTGAGAAGTTGTTCCTCCAGAGGAAAGTTTTCTCCAATGGTATATGTGTACTTGTTCTGGTCCTTGTCTTTCTTGTGCTCAAGTTTGGTAATCTTGGTAGTGGCATAGGCTCCTCTTCCAGTAGATCCAAAGCCTTGTTCTCCTCTCTTACTCTTGATGAGTTCAATGGCTTCAATGATCTTGGGCTTCTTGATTTCATGGATCAGCATCTGGCCAATCCTGTCATGTTTCTTGACTTCGAAGGGAGTGGTGTAGTTGTGATTTCTGACTATGAGGAAGATCTTGCCAGTGTAATCAGGGTCAATTACTCCTCCTTCAACTGAGATTTCGCTTTTGGCCAGACTGCTCCTGGTCTTGATAATTCTGGCATGGTTTTCTGGTAACTTGACTCCAATTCCAGTGCCAAGTAGGGTAGTGGTCTGTGGTTTGAGGGTAGCATCTTGAATGCTGGCAAGGTCTATTCCTATGGCTCCTTCAGTCTTATATTCTGGGATCTTGGCTTCGGGGTGAAGCTTCTTGAGCTTGAGGGTGATGTCTGATTCTTGTTCCTCCTCATCATCACTATCAGCTTGAAGCTCTGGAGGCTGGTCATCTTCTTCGGCTTCCTTTTTACTTTGGTGGCTTCTTGCTCATGTTTCTGTTGGCGAATTTTCCTGACTTCACTGATACAGGACCAGCAGTCATTCAGGTGTTCAGAGCAGTACATCTTAGTACCATGGGGGCATCTTCCTTGAGGGGCATAGCTATCAATAATCTTGTTGTACCACTGCTCATCTGTGAGCTTGGGTGTCTTGCTCTTGTTCTTGTTCACTAAGTACATGAAGACCTCAGTGTCTTCTTCATCTCCTTCCTCCATGTCTGGTAGGACTCCTTTGTGGACATTGATAGAGACTCATACCTTTCTCCCTCTATAGTTGATCTGTATCTTCTGGGCATTGAGGTCAATGATGGCCTTGACCTTGTGAAGCCATTGGTTGCCAATGAGAATGTCATAGTTGGTGGTGCTTGTAACAATAATATCCACTGGGATAGTAGCTCCTCCTATCTTGATGGGGACTTCTCGGATTTTGCTAAGGGGGGTAGCTCGTATACCATCTGCTGTGACATAGACCTTCTTGATGGACTCTTCAATATCCCAACCTAGGCAGTCAATTGCCTTCTTGTTCATGAGGCATCCTCCAGCACCAGTATCAATAATGGCATCAAAGATACAGTCTTCGATCTGGCAGAGGGTATAGGCTGATGTCTTGCACTAGTCTTTGGATTCTTCACCTGAGTTCTCGGATTCTTCTTATACATTGTGAGCTTCTACAATCTTGTACTCTTGATTCTTGGCAATAGTTGCAAGTCTTACTCTCAACTGCTGTCTGAAGGCAGAGACTTCAGCTAGTTGTCCAAAAGTGGCATTGACCTTCTGTTCCTTGAGGTCCTTGTAGATATCATACTGGTGGATCTTGGTCTTGTGCAGCTTCTGTTCCTTCTTGCTTTTGCTTTCTCCTGAGACTGGAGTAGTATCTTCAATAATTTGGCAGGCAGCTTCATCTAACTCCATATCTTGATCAATCTCCTCAGGTTGGATCTTGCTTTGAATGGTGATAGCTGGGGTCTTCTTTGGTCTTCCAACTGGCTTGCTGTTGCTCTTCTTGTCATAGGGCTTGGACCAGATTCTGGTACCTTTAGTAGTAGGGTAGAATTCAAGCTCCTCATAGTATTCTTCATCATCAGTGTTACCAATCTCCTCAATGACTACTGTATTGGTTTGTTCTCTAGTTCTGCTAGCATTGCTTGATTGGGCTTTGCATCTTGTTTTAGTCATGCAATTCTTTGCATAGTGGCCTTCTTCTCCACATCTGAAGCATGTGATGTTATTGTGTTCTTCTGTAGCAGCTGCAAATCTCTGTACTGGTCTCTTGTTGGTGCTTCAGACTTCTTTAACAACATCACCAAGATATGCAGTCATCTTGGCAAACTGCTTGGCAAGTTCTTTCACTGGGTCAGCTTTAGCTGTCTTGGGGGTAGGTGTGGTTGGTTGTCTGTTCACAACTGTAGCAGGTAAGATACTAGTTAGCTTTGATGACTCCATCTTGATGCTAGTTATTTTCTCCATTGAGTGTTCGGCAGGGTGTCTGGCAGTCCAATATCTCTGTGCAAAGACTACTTTCTGATCAAGGGTCAGTGCAGCTGGGGTAGACCAGATTACTAGGGCAATTTCAGGGTGAACTCCTTTGAGGAAAGTTGAATCCGCTATTTGTTCCTTGAGGGCATTGTCATAGTCAGCCAAGACAATCTGGTGGCAGATTCGGTTATAGAATTTGTTGGGATCTTCACTAAGTCCCTGGCAGATAGTATTGAGTTGATCCTTGAGAGCTTGCTTGATCTCTTCAGTATAATATATTGGTCTGAGGAAGACCTTCATGTTGGCAAGTTTAACTGCATCAGCACCAGCAATGGTGGCTGCATTGAACTTGTCTCTGGCAGGTCCTCTAAGGCTGACTGGTAGAAGGGCCAATTGAGCATCAATACCAAGGGCTCATATAGTGGTGAATTGTTCAAAGTCTTCAATGAAGGTCAGGATTGACTCTTCAGTAGTATATCCATAGAATGTGGGGGGATATATTTCCATCTTGTCTTGAATTCTTGCAGGGGTGACTTTTGTAGTCAGGGTAGTTATTGTGGAGGTTGTTCATTTTTTAGCTTGAAAGTGAGGGATTTGTCTTGAATCACCAGCCATTGGGCACCAAGTTGTCACGTAGTAGTCGCTGAGTCCTTCAAATATGCCAGATTCTCTTCAAGGTATATCTCTTAGACTAACTCAAGTTTGTTATAAGCAAGTTCTTATTGGAGTGCCTTCCCAAGGTCTTATAGTCCTCAAACTTCTTATCTTTAACTATCTTGTTATCTCTTAGATTGCTTTCAAGGAAGTGTATATAGGTGAACTTGACTGACTTTATTTCAGAGGAAATAAGAGGGGTATTTATACAAAATATAATTTAATGGTTGCTAAGATATAAAGCTAAATATAAATTCCAATAACTAAAACTACTAAGTTCCAGGGTCGGTACTGATGGTTGTACAGGTTCAGGATGCTGGCATTATCCAGTGTTACATCAAAATGCCAGTGCTGGAACAATTTCGTGTCATCTCAGAATACCAGTGCTGGCATTATCTGGTGTTACATGAGAATACTGGTGCTGGCATTATCCAGTGTAACAAAGAACTTAGAGCAGAAAGTTCAGGACCATGAGGGCTTCATCATCATCATTATCATCATTACTGAAGGAGATGAGATCCGCAAATTCGTCATGCAGGTCATGCATTTTGCGTACTTCAGGTATGTCGCGCAGGATGACGTCATCGCTGATGATGTCATTACATTCAACAGTGGCGGGAAAATCAGGAACAAGATCTGGAGCTCTCCAGTCTATGAGGTTCTCTTCCACAAAATAGGGGACAAATGTGGGGTCTTAAGAGGATCTAACCCAGATGCTTGGGTCTTGGAATACTAAGATCAATCCTTGCAGGAATTGGTCTGGGTTGTCCTGAAGGATAGGATGCCAGAAGTCTTCTACTTCTTTACTATTGAGGGTGATAGTGGACTGGGCTTCTGTAGCCACCCTGGCCTCTAGTGAATTGATATAGCAGGATGACAGGTCTCTGAAGTCTGAGACTCTAACATACTCCAAGTTGGGAATCAACCATGGTGTATGCCTGAAGATCTGATGGATCTTCTTTGCTGTCCTCGTTTCATGTATGTCCATGGGAGTAGCATCTTGTAGCTCTTGGGTGCTGGCCTGTGGGAACTCCTGGCAGAGGAGGTTTCCTATTTCATACTCCTGCCATATTTGGAGGCATTCGGTAGCAATGGTGATCCTTGTTTCCATTTCACAGTAGTAGAGAATGAAGTAAAAAGGGTCTGCAGTACCCAGGTAGACACTAGAAGTCCTTCTTGAGTGGGTTCCCATTGCTCTTCTGATGTCTTAGAACATCCTTTCTTCAACCAAGGTGTCTTGGTGGTTCCTTGACCTTGAGATTTGGTGGGCAGCAGACATTTCATTTGTGGTAAGTCTTTGAGCTATTTTGGGATTGGTGATTCTTATTGGTTGCTGCTAATACAGTTCCTTGATCCTTCTTTTATATTCTTCAGGATACTTGTGCTGTGGTCACAATGACTTACAGTTGGTCATCATTGCTCATCTCATATGCCGTATGATCTTCTTGTACTTCGATCTGGTGGCTTATAAGAAAAGGTTGTCTCCTGTGTTGATGTCATCATTCTGGGGTCACCGTTACACTATATATATATAATTGAAATATATAGAAGTGAAATTAAAGTATACTAATAAGCATTATTTCTTCAGATATTATATATATTTGGCAAAATATAACTCTGTAACTATGTATGAGAAGAGATATAATATATAATATTATAGAACTTAAATATGTAATTTGTAAACAGATTATAAAGATATTAACTATTAAAAAAATATATTACAAAGTAAAATTTCAAGATATAATAAACTAACCAAATTTTATTAACAGATAGTATTTTTACTAACCCAAATATTTAGAATTAAAGAATACTTTAAGATTAGCTTGTTAATTTTTAATAATAATTTGCTCTTATATAGTTTTAAAAATATAGAGACAAAATTGAAGTAATCTATCTTGTATATTATATACAATGTAATGGTGACCCCAGAATGATGAAATCAGTATAAGAGACAGTTTTTTCTTATAAGCCACCAGATTGGAGCATAAGAAGATTATATGGTATATAAGATGAGCAATGATGACCAACTATAAGTCATTGTGACTACAGTTCAGATATCTTGAGGAATATAAAAGAAGGATCAAGGAACTGCAGTAGTAGCAACCAATAAGATCTACCAATTCCAAAATAGCTCAAAGACTTACTACAAATAAAATGCCTGCTACTTGCCAAACCTCAAGGTCAAGGAACTACCAAGGCACTTTGGTTGAAGAAAGGATGTTCTAAGACATCAGAAGAGCCATGAGGACCCACTCAAGAAGGACTCCTAGTGTCAACCTGGGTACTAGTAACCCTTATCACTATATTCTCTACTGCTGTGAAATGGAAACAAGGATCACCATTGCTACTGAATGTCTCCAAATGTGGCAGGAGTACAAAATAAGAAACCTCCTCTGCCAGGAGTTCCCACAGGCCAGCACTCAAGAGCTACAAGATACCACTCCTATGGATATATATATGTGAAACAAGGATAGCTAAGAAGATCCATCAGATCTTCAGACATACACCATGGTTGATCTCCAACTTGGAGTATGTTAGAGTCTCAGACTTTAGAGACCTGTCATCCCACTATATCAATACACTAGAAGCCAGGGTGGCCACAGAAGTCCAGTCCACTATCACCCTCAATAGTGATAAAGTGGAAGACTTCTGGCATTCTATTCTCCAGGATAACTCAGATTAATTCCTGCAAGGATTGATCTCAGTATTCTAAGGCCCAAGCATCTAAGTTAGACCTCCCCAAGACCCCACATTTGTTCCCTATTTTGTGGAAGAAAACCTCATAGACTGGAGAGCTCCAGATCTCCTTGTTCCCACTACCGCTGCCACTGAATGTGATGACATCATCAGCGATGACATCATCCCACATGATATTGAAGTATGCAAAATGTGTGACCTATGTGATGATGACAAATTCACGGACCTCATCTCCTTTGAAGACATTCTGACCTCTGAAGATGAAGCCTCTATGGTCTTGAACATTCTGCTCTAAGTCCCTTGGTTATACTGAATAATACCAGCACTAGCATTTTGATGTAACACTGAATAATGCCAGCACTGATATTTTGATATAATACTGAATTATACCAGCATCCTGAACCTGTACAACCATCAGTGCCAATCCTGGAACTTAGCAGTTTTTCCTGTCCTGGCATTTTATTTTAGTTATTGGAATTTATATTTAGCTTTATATCTTAGCAACTATTGAATTATATTTTGTATAAATACCTCTCTTATTTCCTCTAAAATAAAGTCAGTCTTCTCAGTGCAATATACACAATCTCTTGCAAGCAATCTAAGAGATAACAAGATAGTTAAAGATAAGAAGTTTGAGGACTATAAGACCTTGAGAAGGCACTCCAATAAGAACTTACTTATAATAAACTTGAGTTAGTCTAAGAGATACACCTTGAAGAGAATCTGGTATATTTGAAGGACTCAGCAACCACTACGTGACAACTTGATGCCCATTGGCTGGTGATTCAAGATGAATCCCTCACTTTCAAGCTGAAAAATGAATAACCCCACAATAACTATCTTGACTACAAGAATCACCCCTGCAAGAATTCAAGATAAAATGGAAATACACCCCCCTATATTCTATGGATATACTACTGAAGAGTTAATCCTGACCTTCATTGAAGACTTTGAACAATTTGCCACTATACAAGCCCTTGGTATAGATGCACAATTAGCCCTTCTACCAGTCAGCCTCAGAGGACCTACCAGAGATAAGTTCAATATAGCCACTATTACTGATAATAGTGCAGCCAAACTTACCAACATGAAGGCCTTCCTCAGAACAACATACTATACTGAAGAGATCAAGCAAGCTCTCAAGGATCAACTCAATACTATCTGCCAGGGACTTAGTAAAGATCCCAACTCATTCTATATCTGAATCTGCCACCAAATTGTCTTGGCTGGCTATGATGATGCCCTCAAGAAACAAATAGCAGATTTAACCTTTCTTAAAGAAGTTTACCCTGAAATTGCCCTAGCAATCTGGTCAACCCCAGCTGCACTGACCCTTGATCAGAAAGTGGTCTTTGCACAGAGATATTGGACTGCTAGACACCCTGCCAAACATTTAATAGAGAAAATAACTAGCATCAAGATGGAGCTATCAAAATCAACTAGTATCATACCTACCACAATTGTAAACAGACAATCAACCCCACCTACCTCCAAGGCAATCAAAGCTGACCCAGTGGAAGAACTTGCCAAGTAGTTTGCCAAGATGACTGCACACCTTGGTGATGTTGTTAGAGAAGTCTGAAGTACCAACAGGAGACCAGTGCAGAGATTTGCAGCTGCTACAGAAGAATGCAATATCACATACTTCAGATGTAGAGAAGAAGGCCACTATGCAAAGAATTGTATGACCAAAACAAGATACAAAGCCCAACCAAGCAATGCTAGCAGAACCAGAGAACAAACTAATGCAGTAGTCATCAAGGAGATTTGTGACACTGATGATGAAGAATACTACAAGGAGCTTGAATTCTACCCTGCTACTGAAGGTACCAGAACCTGGTCCAAGCCCTATGACAAGAAGAGCAACAGCAAGCCAGTAGGAAGACCAAAGAAGACCCCAGCTATCACTATTCAAAGCAAGACTCAACCTGAGAAGATTGATCAAGACATGGAGTTAGATGAAGTTACCTGCCAAATCATTGAAGGCACTACTCCAGTCTCAGGAGAAAGTGAAAGCAAGAAGGAATAGAAGCTGTGCAAGACCAAGATCCACCAGTATGATATCTACAAGGACCTCAAGGAACAGAAGGTCAATGCTACTTTTGGATAGCTAGCCAAAGTCCCTGCCTTCTGACAGCAGTTGGGAGTAGAACTTGCAACTACTGCCAAGAATCAAGAGTACAAGATTGTAGAAGCTCACAATGCACAGGAAGAATCTGAAAACTCAGGTAAAGAATCTGATGACCAGTGCAAGACATCAGCCTATATCCCATGTCAGATCAAAGACTGTATCTTTGATGCCATCATTGATACTGGTGCTGGAGGATGCCTCATGAGCAAGAATGCAATTGACTGCCTAGGTTGGGACATTGAAGAGTTCACCAAGATGGTCTATGTCATAGCAGATGGTATATGAGCTACCCCCCTTGGCAAAATCTGAGAAGTCCCCATCATGATAGAAGGAACTACCATCTCAGTAGACATAATTGTTACAAGCACCACTAACTATGACATCCTTATTGGCAACCAATAGCTTTATAAGGCCAAGGCCATCATTGACCTCAATTCCCAGAAGATGCAGATCAACTATAGAGGAAGAAAGGTATGAGTCTCTATCAATGTCCACAAAGGAGTTCTACCAGACATGAAGGAAGGAGATGAAGAGAACACAGAGGTCTTCATGTACTCAGTGAACAAGAACAAGAACAAGACACCCAAGCTCACAGATGACCAGTGGTACAACAAGATCATTGATGGTTATGCTCCTTAAGGAAGATGCCTCCATAGTACTAGGATGTACTGCTCCGAACACCTGAATGACTGCTGGTCCTATATCAGTGAAGTCAGGAAAATCTGCTAATAGAAATACAAGTAAGAAGCTGCCAAAGCAAAAAAGAAAGCTGAAGAAGATGATCAGCCCCCTGAGCTTCAGGCTGACAGTGACAATGAGGAGGAACAAGAATTAGACATCACTCTCAAGGTCAAAAAAGTTCCACCCCAAAGCCAAGATCCCAGAATACAAGACTGAAGGAGCCATAGGAATAGACCTTGCCAGCATTCAAGATGCTACCCTCAAACCACAGACCACCACCCTACTTGGCACTGGAATTGGAGTCAAGCTGCCAAAGAACCATGCTAGAATTATCAAGACCAGGAGCAGTCTGGCCAAAAGCAAAATCTCAGTTGAAGGAGAAGTAATTGACCCTGTTTACACTGGCAAGATCTTTCTCATAGTTAGGAATCACAACTTCACCACTCCCTTTGAAGTCAAGAAGCATGACAGGATTGGCCAGATGCTGAGATCACTAAAGCCATCGAACTCATCAAGACTAAGAGAGAAGAACAAGGCTTTGGATCTACTGGAAGAGGAGCCTATACTGCTACCAAGATTACTGAACTTGAACACAAGAAAGACAAGGACCAGAACAAGCATACATATACTATTGGAGAAAAATTTCCCCTGGAAGAATAACTTCTCAAGATCTTGTACTAGAATGAAGGAGTACTTGCTACAGACTTCAGGGATATCTACAATCAAGAACCCAAGTACTACTACAAAGTTGACACTGGTGATACCAAATCCATCTACTGGAAAGCCAGACCCATACCACCTGCCTACAGAGAATGGCTGCAAGCAGAACTCAAGGAAATGGAAGAAGCCAGAATCATCAAGCAAGCTATCAGTCCCTGGGCTTCACCCATTATCCTTGCCCCAAAGAAAGGAAGTAACTCTGGAGAGTTTGCACCAAGACTCTGCATTGACTACAGGAAGCTCAATGCCATCACCAAGAAGGATAGACAGCCCTTGCCAAATATTCAAGAAATCCTTACCACTCTTAGAAGTGAAGCCAAATACTACACCACCTTGGATCTATTCTCAGGCTTCCATCAGATTGGTCTTACTTAAGATGCCAGTGAGAAATTAGCCTTCATCACACCTGACACCACCTACATCTACCTGCAAATGCCATTTGGAATATGCAATGCCCCAGTAAGTTTTCAGTGAATGATGACAGAGTCTTCAGCAATGATATTGGAAAATGGCTCTTTGTCTATGTTGATGATGTGATCATCTTCAGCAACACTGTATGGGAATATGTCAATTATATACAGCAAGCCCTCAAGAAGCTCAAGGAGTATGGCCTTTACATCAAGCCCAAGAAATGCAAGTTTGCAGCTCAAGAAATTGCCTATCTAGAACATCTCATCAATCAGACTGAAATCCACACAGACCCTATGAAGATTGAGACTGTTGTAGCCTACCCAAGACCCAGAACAACTACAGAAGTCCATGCCTTCCTTGGACTGGCCAGCTACTACAGAAGATTCATCAAAAGATATTCTAACATTACAGCACCTATCTATGAGCTACTGAAGAAAGAAACCAAATTCAAATAGACTAAGAAGTACTAAGAAACCTTCAATGAACTAAAGACCAGGTTGACCCAGGCACCTATCCTCAGAAGACCAGATTGGAACCTAGAATTCATCCTGTAGACAGATGTAAGTACTATAGGACTTAGAGCAGTCCTAGCTCAGAAAAAAGATAGATATGAATATGTCATCTTCTATACAATTCAAGGTACCCACAGAGCAGAACAGAACTATAAGTCATGTAAGCTTGAATGCTTAGCAGTAGTTTGGGCAGTAGACAAGTTCCACTACTATCTAGCTGGTAAATACTTCACCATTCAAACAGACCATTCTGCTCTTGCCTGGCTATTCTACACTCTGAACCCCAAAGGAATATATACCAGATGGATCTACAGGCTACAAGAGTATGACTGTACTGTCAAGCACTGCTCAGGAAGAACCAATACCAATGCTGATGCACTCTCAAGGACACCCCGAAACACCCCCATCAAGACTATTCAACATGAATAATGAGCTATACTATAGATTAATCAGCTATCTTGGACAGCAGATGCCCAACCACCTTGAACCCTGGACAATCACCATAATCAACCAGACTTGGAAACAGTTTGAACTAGACAATACTATACTCAGAAAAGGAGAAAAGCTAGTAATACTCAAATACAAGAAGTATCAAGTAATGAAGGAAGTATATGAGCAAGGATACCTAGGAGGAACCAATACATATAACAAGGCAAGAAGAACCATGTGGTGGCCCAAGATGGAAGAAGATCTGTGCCAATTTGTCAAAGGGTGTGACAAGTGCCAAAAACAGAAGTAAGATCAGTAAGACCAGGCACCCAGGTCATCAAGAATTGAGCCTATCCCCTTCCACCACATTACAATGGATATCATTGGGCCACTACCAGTAACACCATCAGGAAACTGCTATATTATAGTTATTGTAGACCTCTTTACCAAATAGATAGAAGCAGAAGTATTACAAGAAGCCAATGCCCTCTCTATAGCTGACTTCCTGTACCAAGAAATTATCTGCCACTATAAGACATAAAAGCAAATTACAACAGACTGCAGCACAGAATTTGTCAATGGATTCTATAAGATAATATATCAGAAATACAAGATCCAGCACATCAAGACCACTGTGTACCACCCTCAAGGAAATGGACAAACAGAAAGAATCAACAAGACCCTCAAGAACATCCTGGCAAAGATCTAAGAGATATATGAGAATTGAGATAAATATCTCTTAACTGCCCTCTCTGTCCTATGAGATATATAATCATAGAGCACATACTTTACCCCAAGAGAACTGCTCTTCAGAGAAGAAGATTCCAATGGAACCTCAGCCATAAATCTAGACCTAACTTAGAGATATGTAGATTGATGCAGAAATCCAGAGACTACACCAAATCAGGAAGAAGGCTGAAGATTACATTATCAAGTCACAAGTACTGATAAAGAAGAATGCAGAAAAGAACCACAAGACTCTAGAACCCATCCAAATCAGAGAAAAGGTCCTACTGTATCAAAATATGGTAGAAGCCTCATGGTCACGAAAACTGGAGCCCAAATAAGAAGGACTCTTCTATATACAAGATATCAAGAGAACTACCTTCTGACTTAGAAAAATCTCAGAGACTATACTGCCTACTATAGTACATAGGAACAGACTCAAGAAGTACTACAAACCTATACAAGAGAAGCAAAATGTGATGACCACCCACAAGGTTCTAGTCTGCAAATCATAACAGCATATCCCGTGACCAGCAGGCTATCTGTCTGGACCATTCTCTAAGAGATACAGAACTAGTAACTACTCATCTGTGAGACTTTCAAAGCCAGAGGAGTTTGAACTATCAACTGATTGGTCAAGATCAGAATCAGGCCCTTGCTCTATATGATGGTAGTAACTCTTCACCATCATGCCAAAATACATAGAGAAGACATCAGCCCATAAATACTACTTTTCGACCCCTTGCCAGAGGTTATGGGATCAGCAAATTTTTCAGGACTGGACCAATGAATAAGGACACTTGAGAAGATCCTTATTCAGGAGGGAGATGTAATAGTGACTCCAGAATGATGACATCAGCAAAGGAGACAGCCTTTCTTTACAAGCCACCAGATTGGAGCACAAGAAGATCATATGGCATATGAGATGAGCAATGATGACCAACTGTGAGTCATTGTGACCACAGTTCAGATATCTTGAGTAATATAAAAGAAGGATCAAGGAACCACAGTAGCAGCAACCAACAAGACTCACCAATCCCAAAATAGCTCAAAGACTTACTACAAATGAAATGCCTGCTGCTTGCCAAATCTCAAGATCAAGAAACCACCAAGGCACCTCGGTTGAAGAAAGGATGTTCCAAGACATCAGAAGAGCCATGAGGACCTGCTCAAGAAGGACTCCTAGTGTCAACCTGAGTATTGGTGACCTTTATCACTATATCCTCTACCACCATAAAATGGAAACAAGGATCACCATTGCTACTGAATGCCTCCAAATGTGGCAGGAGCACAAAATAGGAAACCTCCTCTACTGGGAGTTCCTACAAACCAGCACTCAAGAGCTACCAGATGCCACTCCCATAGATATATGCAAAACAAGGACAGCTAAGAAGATCCATCAGATCTTCAGGCATACACCATGGTCAATCCCCAACTTAGAGTATGTTAGAGTCTCAGACTTCAGAGACCTGTCATCTCACTGTATCAATATACTAGAAGCCAGGGTGGCCACAGAAGCCCAGTCTACTATCACCCTCAATAGTGATGAAGTGGAAGACTTCTGGCATCCCATTCTCCAGGACAACCCAGATCAGTATTGTAAGGCCCAAGCATCTAGGTTAGACCTCCCCAAGACCCCACATTTGTTCCCTATTTTGTAGAAGAGAACCTCATAGACTGGAGAGCTCCAGATCTCCTTATTTCTGCTGCCACCACTGCCAAATGTGATGATGTCATTGGCAATGATGTCATCCTATATGACATCGAAGTTCATGAAACACATGACCTATATGATGATGATGAATTTGCAGACCTCTTCTCCTTTGAAGACATTCTGACCTCTGATGATAAAGCCCCTATGGTCTTGAACATTCTGCTCTAAGTCCCTTGGTTACACTGAATAATGCTAGTACTGGCATTTTGATGTAACACTGAATAATGCCAGAACTGGCATTTTGATGTAATACTGAATTATACCAGCATCCTGAACCTGTACAACCATCAGTGCTGACCCTGGAACTTAGCCATTTTTCCTGTCCTGGCATTTTATTTTAGTTATTGGAATTTATATTTAGCTTTATATATATCTTAGCAATCATTGAATTATATTTTATATAAATACCCCTCTTATTTCCTCTGAAATAAAGTTAGTCTTCTCAGTAGAATACACACAATCTCTTGCAAGCAATCTAAGAGATAATAAGACAGTTAAAGATAAGAAGTTTGAGGACTATAAGACCTTGGGAAGGTACTCCAATAAGAACTTGCTTATAACAAACTTGAGTTAGTCTAAGAGATACACCTTGAAGAGAATCTGGCATATTTAAAGGACTCAGCAACCACTATGTGACAATAAATATTATTTAATAATAAAGATATTTAACATTTAATATTTATGAAAGAGAATATATGCTATATATTAATATACCAATAGTAAAACTAATATATTTATTATTAAGAAATGAAGGTTAAACAGTACTAAGTAACTAATAGCAAATATATATAGTAAATTTATCTTTATATAATATATATATATAATATTGGCTTAGATAATTGCCCAATAGCCTAATTACTGCCTATTGACTAAATATTAATATAAACTGAGAATATATATATAATCTTACACTAGCTTCAAAATATCAGCTACAATCATAACTAGCAATAATTATTTAGCAAATAGTAAAGAAATGCTTTATATTCTCAAATAGAGACTTTCACGTGCTATGGCAACTATTCAGAAATCATTGAGTGAAATGAGTGATATGGTAAAACATAGTAGAGTAAAGAAAAGAGTGAAGAAAGGCAGAATGAACTCAAAACAAAATGAGATAGTATACTGAAGTGATAAATATAAATAAGAAATAAATAGCAGAAAAAATAATATTAATAGTAAGATATTTATATTATATAATAATATAATATTTATCAATATTAATATATTGACTAATTATAATATATTATAGATCAGACATCATTCAGAGATAAATAACTACTTGTAGTAAAATATAGTAGAGTAACTAAATAGGTAAAGAAAGACAAAAAAAATTCAAAACAAAATGAAGTAATAAGCCAAAATAAGCATAAATAACTGATAAATAATAGAAGAATAATAATAATGATATGATATCATTATTATATAATATTAACTTATAAATTATATTATATTATAGATTGGGTATCATCTAATTCAGAGATCAAATACATCTGTTCATCTAATGATAACATCAGAATAATGATATAATATAATACTTATAATTCATAGCTGTATATTGATTATATCAATAAAACAAAAAAATCTTTTGGTGAATTGTATTACTATCTTATATATTATAATGCAGATAGTAGTAAATATAATATTACTCAATATTTAAGGATATCATCTGATGGTAAAACTAAATAAGCAATAAAACCATCTGGTGATAAAACTAAACAGACAACAAAAGACAAACAAAATAAAATTAATAGTATGAATTTATATTTATATTTTATATTTAATTATAATACTATTAATATTAATATATATTAATAGTATATTTATAGAGCAGATATTATTTGAATATATAAATTCAATGATCAAATTATCTCTATTCAACCCACACTTCTACCCATCTCTACCCAAACCACATCTCTACTTCTGTACATACTTCTACTAATCTATCTCTACTAGAACCATATCCCCATCCACCCCCACCCAAACCAGTATCTCTCTTTCTATTGATAAAGCTGAAATTATAGTATAATATGATACAGAGCTAACTAGTATTATATTGGAGCAGCAATTGTCTGGGATATTAGAGTTTAATAATAATTATAATATAATATTACCATCTTCATCACTATCAATATTTATAATTCTGTCTTAAAATTATTTATCTATAGATGAGATTTCATCTATAAGTGATTTGTTCTATGATAATAGTGAAACAATATTACCAGATTTACCTCAGTATTATTCATTTTTTGAGAAATCTGATAATTCTCTAGCTTTTATGATTGATGAACATTATATTGAGAAAGATATAGAATTGAATCAATCATCACCAATTGATATTATATTAGATGATATAAATGATAAAAATATTAATACTTTATTTAACTTTAAAAGGATATATCCTTCAATTAGATATTCTATAACTATATAGAAATATTTGTCAACAATTATATATTTGAGCTTTATAATATTATATATTAGATATTTCTCTATATATATATAGTTATAGAGCTATATTTACTAAATATATATAATATCTGAAAAAATAATATTTGTTAGAGTATATTAATTCACTTCTATACATATTAGTTATCTAGTGATAATTTTAATTTTTCTAAAATATAGTTAATATAAAATACTAGCTCATTATATATATTATAAATATCTTTCAATAATTAACCTCTCCAGAATCTGTCATCAATTCCATATTTGAGCTTAATATTATTTCTCTATATAGTTATAGAGCTATATTTACTATATATATATATATATAGTATATAAAGGAATAATATTTGTTAGAGCACATTAATTTCACTTCTATATATATTTGTTATCTAGTGATAGTTTAATTTCTCAACAATATATTCTTAGAATACAATCACTAGATTTCAGAAATTTGGTTAGTGTAAAATACTATCATCTGATCAACTCATTATATATATTATAAAATATCTTTTCAATAATTAATCTCTCTATAATCTATCAATAATTATATATTTGAGCTCTATAATATTATACATTAGGTATTTTTCTATATTATTATAGAACTATATTTTCCAAAATATATATAATATCTGAAAGAATAATATAAGTCAGAATATATTAATTTTGCTTCTATATTGTAATGTGCCTGGCTCAATAGAGGCAAATTACAAGATTGGAGATTGATGTAGTTTGGCTTGAGCCCCCAGTTACTTTGTTAAAAGCATTAAAATATTCTTGGTATTTAGTAGTATAATAGTCAAAGCTGGATATCTATAAGTAATTTGTGTGTCAATTTCCTAATTGGGATAGTTCTCTGGGTGTAGCAGCAATTTGTATATATGGTGCAGGTATTCCTTATATATGATGGTCTGGCAATTTGGTGGTTCTCCTTATATGATTTCTGCATGATGATCTTGTATAGTACAACAATCTCTATGTGGCACAGCAGGTTTCTTATATATGACATTCTGGTAATTTGGTAGATAACTCGATTTGGTATAGATTCTTCTGAATCGGCAGACTTCTGGGAATAATAACTTGGTGGTTCTTCTGGAAATAGTGGATGGTGCAGATTCTTTTGAATTGGCTTACTGGGAATGCTACTGGCAGTGAATTCTCCAAATTGAGCTCACTGAGAACAAACTAATAACTTTGATGATATGGATTCTTAGCAAGTTACATCAAAGACTAGCTTCATTTGCATGAATGAATCACTGCAAAGTTGTGTCAAGAGACTGGCTTGTGGCAAGGTTCCTTATAGTAGGCTTTCTGGAAATGCAGATAACTTGGAAATGGTGGTAAAGTCCTTCACTTGAACTTGGTGGCAAACTCAGATTCTTCAGACTTATCTGGTAAGTGAACCAAAAATGTAACAAACTCTTCTTTGTATCAGAAAGTAGACCAGAGTGGAAAGGAATACTTTGCTCACAATCTCCTAGCAGTAGCTGTAGAGTTCCTCTCAAAGTATGGTAGACAGACTTGACTTTTGCTTTAGATTCAATTTGGACTGAGGTTTATTCACTCTTGTCTCTGAGGTATTTTATACAGTTGTGGTTGCTACTAGTTACTATATTGCTAACTATAGATTGCTATCTAGGGTAAGTGTTCCTTGAGAGTATAGTATACCTTAAGGGTATAGTATATCTTAAGAGTATGGTGTACTTGGAGGATATAGGTAAATATACTGTTTCTGGTATCTCTGACTAAATATATAGATTGGTACAGTAAAGCAGTCTTGGTTGCTTAGTGCACTAGATATAGTATGTGGCTAATTTATGATTTCAGCAGTGCATGTCACATCAGCCCCCACTAAAGGATAGTCTGTCCTCAGATAATCCTTTAGTCATCATTCCAATGTGCATAAGCATCTTCAGTATCAATATCTGAACCAGTATCTTCATTTGGATCAGAGTTACTCCTTTTTTTTTTTTTT
>RBNI01000313.1:0-33900 GCA_003990745.1 Jimgerdemannia flammicorona | reverse complement strand
TGTGGTCTTGGTGCGTGCGGCCCCCCCTGCGGTCTTGGTGCGTGCGGCTCCCCCTGCGGTCTTGGTGCGTGCGGCTATGGCTGTGATGGTTGCGAAGCTTTTGGTACTTATGGTCTCGGCGCCTGGGGTTTGCCTCATGGCCTCGGCACCTGCGGTCTTCCCTGCGATGGTACTTGTGGCTTCGGCTACGGCTGCCTCAAGAAGCGTGACCTCTCCAAGGAAAAACGGTGCGATACCCCCTACGGTTTTGGTTACGGCTACGGTGTTCCATACGGCGGGTGTGGCTCCTGCGGTTCCTGTGGCCCATACGTGGTGAGCTCCAACTCTGCCTGCAACAACGCCGGCCAGTGCTGCGGCAACGTGGCGTACGAGAACTGCAAGCACGTTTCCTGCAACGTGTGCAAGGACTGCAACACAGCGTATTGCACAAACAAGGACGCCTGCCGTAGTAATTGTGCGGCCAATTGCTTTCTTAACACCATCTGAATCGGCGTGGTAAGCTGTTAAAGAGAGTTGGCTGTGTAAATAGAAACAAGGTCGTTTGTACATGTTTTTGTAGTGGTAGTCTGTACATATGTTCACATTATACATACTGTTCATAGCATTAAAAACAGACGAAAACCCAATCACAAAGTAGTGAATAAAGTCAAGCAAATCCCAGCGTCGCTTTGCAATCACCACTCACTTATTTTGTCTATAAACTTGTCGTGAATATATTGAATCCAGGATAATATATGCCCAAGTTGTTTGCATGTTCTCAGCTACCCTTAATTCTGTCTCGTGACATTCACTTTAACCTTCAAATACAAAATGTCCAGGACATCTGTTGCCATGATATGCGATTGTCAGGAGCAGACCCCATTTTTGATGGTAACCCCTGCGCCTTACGTCGGAAATTACTGAATTCACAGCACACCTAATCCGCCCATACGCCTCGACCTTTTATGTTGACTGTGTAGCCTACAATTTTGGTCCACCACAAAACAAACCGTTTCTCTTAACTACTACTGCATCAATTCTACAAACAAAGCAATTGAAAGTTTCTGGCCGCCGACAGTTAAAATCGGACATACGATGCTCGAGGCGTTAAAGTGGGATATTCTAAGAACGAATGTACGCGCCCTAGGGTTCGCCGAAGAGAAAGCCCGCTTGGGAAGACTTCCGCCGTGGTCCGCGATCCTAAAAGCGTACAATCTTGACGAAACAGATGTATATAGATGCTCTGATTTATTGTCAATGATTGAGCATTTGGCATTTGTCGGATTACGATCGCTTCCTTTGATCGTGTGGAAAACTTTGAAATCTCGTATAAGCAAAGCTGATTTATGGTGATATATACAATACTGCTGACGTAGTGATAAATCAAATATCTCGATTGATCTGTGTTCTCCTGGTCGGAGGAAACATATAAAAGAGCATATCTGCACCACTTCTCAACCTTCAGTCCACTCTCACAGCGACAAATCAAGCAAAGCATTCACATTCACAAAACAATTTGGCTCATCTCAATCAATACGACCTTCTATCCACACTCAACCCAACCCACACCATCCCCAAACGAAAAATGGCCAAGCAGTCCACCGCCATCCTCCTCCTCACCCTTGCCGCCCAGACCCTCCTCGCCAACTTCAGCGCCGCCAATCCTATCTCCAACCCTAGCGCTGAGCCCCAAAAGCGCGATTTTGCTGCTCTCGGCTTCAACGGTGGCTATGGCTACCCGTATGCAGGCCTCGGCGGGTGCGCGGCCCCGTGCGCGGCCCCGTGCGTGGAGAACTACAACACGGCGTGTAACAGCGCGAACCAATGCGGCCACAACGTAGCGTACGAGAACCATGACCACGTCGCGTGCAACGTGTGCAAGGACAGTGACACCGCATATTGCACCAACAACGATGCGAGCTGCCAGGACAACAAGCTGAGCTGCTTCAACCTAGTCAACAAGAAGGCCAAACGTGATGCCGATGGCGAGGTCGAAAAGCGGTGCAAAGAATCCTGCGGGCTTGGCGCCTGCAATGACTTTGGCGCATGCGGCTCCCCCTGCAAAGGCTTCGGTACCTGCAATGACTTCGGCGCGTGCGGCTCCTCCTGTGGTTTTGGTGGCTGTGGTGGTTGCGAAGGCTTCGGTCCCTGGGGGTTTCCCTATGGCCTCGGCGCTTGCAATGACTTCGGCGCGTGCGGCTCCCCCTGTGGTTTTAGTGCGTGCAGATATGGCTGTGGTGGTTGCGAAGGTTTTGGCGTCTCCGGCTTGCCTTATGGTCTTGGCGCCTGGGGTTTGCCTTATGGCCTCGGCGCCTGTGGTCTTCCCTGCGATGGTGCTTGCGGTGGCGGCTGCGATGGCCTCGGCTACGACTGCCTCAAGAAGCGTGAACTCTCCAAGGAAAAGCGATACAACACCCCCTACGGTTTTGGCTACCCTTACGGCTACGGTGCTCCATACGGCTACGGTGTTCCATACGGCGGCTATGGCGCCTGCGGTTCCTATGGCCCATGCGTGGTGAGCTCCAACTCTGCCTGCAACAACGCTGGCCAGTGCTACAACAACGTGGCGTACGAGAACTGCAAACACGTTTCCTGCAACGTGTGCAAGGACTGCGACACAGCGTATTGCGCAAACAAGGATGCATGCCGCGACGATTGTGCGGCCAATTGCTTTCTTAATGCCATCTGAATCTGGGTGGTAAGCTGTTGAGGGTTGGCTGTGTAAATAGGGTAGAAGGTCGTTTGTACATATGTTCATGATGGTATATACAGTTCACAACATTAGAAAGCAAACAAATCCAATGTAATTAGTTACAAAGTTCAATAAATCAAGCCAACCCTTGTATCACCGACCAAATTGTGCCGGAGCGTCCTCAGGTCTCGTTAATTTAAGAAAAGGGCGGTTGTAGGATGTATTCGGTCGTCGGCAACCGGACTACAGCTAATTCCTCGAAACGGTTTTTTATTACCTACGAGAGATGCTCAACCTGATTGAATCTGTCTGTATGAACTGTTTAAACCCGGCTAACAAGAACGCCAGGCGTATACATTTTACCTGCGTACCTCCAGGCGGTGGTTTTGTCAAGGCCCAAGAATGGATTAGGTTAAATTGAAGGCCCAAACGTGGAGTTCGAATGATTACCGCGTTTATTTTTCAAAATGATTTGCTATCCCATTTCCTATTTTTTTTTATGTACTCCTATTCTCAAGGCACAAACCAACTCCATCCACCCAACCCGCAACCACGAATCCAGTGTCTCCTTCACTTCGCCAGCCCACGCCTCGTTCTCACCGCCGCTGCCAACCCCTCGAGCATTTCGACGGTAGTCTCCCAGTTGACGCAGGCATCGGTGATGCTAACGCCGTACTTAAGCGCCTGCGGTCCCTCAGCCGGTACGCTCTGGTTCCCCTCATTGATGTTCGATTCGATCATTACACCGATGATGGCCCTCTCCCCCTGCGCGATCTGATCGGCCAAGTTTTTAGAGACGACGGGCTGATTTGTGTGCTTCTTGGACGAATTTCCATGTGAGCAGTCGATCATGAGGATCTCCGGGAGCTTAGCCTTAGCAAGAGCAGCCTTGGCAGCCTCGACATAGCGCTTCTCGTAATTGGGTCCGTCATTTCCACCTCGAAGGATGAGGTGGCACAGATCGTTGCCACGGGTGTTGGTGATGGCAGCAAGACCTTGCTTTGTGACGCCGAGGAAGTGATGCGGGGCGGCAGCGGCGCGAATGGCGTCGATGGCGATGGAAACGTTGCCGTCTGTGCCGTTCTTGAAGCCCACAGGGAAGGAGACGCCCGAGGCCAGCTCGCGGTGGAGCTGGGATTCGGTCGTGCGCGCCCCGATCGCGCCCCAAGAGACGAGGTCGCTGAGGAATTGAGGCGAGATTGTGTCCAAGAGCTCAAAGCCTACGGGGAGGCCAGAGTCTGTAAGTTCGCAGAGAAGCTTGCGGGAGATGCGGAGACCTTTGTTGATTTGGAAACTGCGAATGGGAAGAGTGAGCTTGGTGGTGGGGGTGGTGGGGGTGGTAGGGGTACGAGCGGATGGGAGATGCGTACCTTCCGTCGATCATGGGGTCGTTTATCAGACCCTTCCAGCCGACCGTCGTCCTCGGCTTCTCAAAGTAGGTGCGCATGATGATGAAGAGGTCGTCCTGTAACTTGTCGGCTAAGTCCTTGAGGCGGCGACCTATATTGTGCGGTGGGTTCGCATATCAGCGCTCGTCGCAAAACTCCAAAAAAAAAATAAAAAAATCTCCTTCCAATGCGAGCCGACCCGAGCCAACCCCAACAGCAATCGAACAACGTAACTCCCAAATACCATATTCCTTAGCAGCCTCGACGTCGTGAATGGAGCAAGGTCCAACAATGACAATTAGCCTGTCGTCCTCGCCCCTGAGGATTTTTGCGGCATGCTGACGCGCTAACGAGACGACCTTACGCGAGGTGGGAGTCTACGAAATGTCAGAGGTGTGTCAGAAACGAGGCAGCGACGCGGGTGGGTGGCTTATGAAACTGTGCCCTTTGGCTAAAGCAAGGGCCCTTTACTAAAACAAGGTGGGAATGAGAACCGTACCATGGGGTGGTCCTCCTGGACCATTTGCGGGGACAGCAGGGCGTTGTAGCCTGAGACGCGGAGATCCTCCATGAATTCCTGCTTGATGTCTTCGTTAGAATGGATGAGGTGTCCGTCCGTGCCGTTGCCGTTTGTTTGAGCACCGTTTAGGACGAGGAATTCTTGGGCCATCTTTGGATATGCGTGCGATGAAATATATATCTACAAGATTGAAAGGGCCTGGAGTTCCCTTTCCACGGAGGTCCTTTTGACCCTTTTTTTTTTGTGACTACCGATGCGCCGTGAGTCAGACTGAGCCCTTCAAATCACGTTCGTCCTTGGCCACGCCTTGTTGGTTTGTTGGATCGACTCCGTGGAGGTGCACAAGCCACGCCCCGAGATTTGATACGATAATCAATCGGAATCAACCTTAATGATCGACCCTATCCATTTCCGGCACCTTTTAGCTTCTGATTCAGGCCCTGATCTGCGCTTTGTTTTTTTTTTAAAAAAAAAAAAAAATGGAAGTCACATGTTTTGCTTCTCTTCGAAATCGAGACCTCATGTAGCTGTCGCATGAACACTGATTATCGGACAGTCAGCAGCGACGCCCATTACACCAGCGGTAGTCATTACATTCATCGTGTCGCCTTCCTTTCTGTCGCCCTTCAGCCCTCCTTTTTCATCGACCCAGAGTTTTATACTGCACTTACGCTTTGAAATTGCCTTTATTTTTATCGCTGCAGCTACACTTACAAGCAACAACAAGGAGCTACAGCTTGGCCAAGCCTCCTTAATTTGGGGGGGTTTTTTTTTTTTAAAAAAAAAGTACATCTTTGCCGTGCTTTATTAATGACACCTCGATTCACACGACGGTGATGACGGGCGGGGGGGTAGGGAATGGTGGGGTGGTAGGGCCGACTGACACAATCGCCACTTTACCCGATCTCGACGCTGACCGAGGAAAACACGTTGTCTGGGGTTGTTGCGACCCCGGCCTAAAGATAACGCTGAGAACATAACCAAATAATTGTATATCTAATGATGATCTCTGAGCTCGAAATAGGGTTATCTGATGGTTATTGACGTTAACATAAAGTCGAACGATAGATCCGTTGAGCAATACTTGGCTCTCCATTTTGATCAAATAAAAGAGTCTAAAGAAACAATGAATTGGCCTGCAGTGATTACGCGAATCAACTCTTGAAGCATAAGGGAATTGCTAACAGCACCTAAACGCAAGAGCTGTTGTTTTTCTTTTTGCCTTCTTGCATGCAGTGCAGCATGTGTTTCTTGAAACAAGTCCCTCTTCCATTTATACTTCCGTAGAGGTCCTCCACGAGTTCCGAAAATGACACTGATTTTCATAGTGTAGGCCGCAAGATTTTGTGCCAAGGGGATTCCAATTGACACGCTGTGCGGAGCGGCCTTGCAGGCACTGTTCGTATTGAACTCGGTCTCCATTTGTCTTATGAGCGCCGTATTCGAAAAAGCCCTCTGCCACTGAGACCCGTTGCGTCCCAAGTGTTTGTAACAAGAATGATAACACCGATGATAGATGCGGTTTGTGCTGGCGTTCTGAGGAGAAATTCTCATACAGTTTGTGCATATCTACAAAAGTTTCGGTATAGTAGTGCGTGCGTGGCCAGTAGGCGGGAATTTTGCATGATGGTATTCGTCAGACGATATTGCTTGAGTTAATCCTTTGGTTTACTTCTTATTTTTTTCCTATGATTATATGTGGCTTATACGTAACTACGTCATCCTTGAGCTACGTCACTCGACACGTAAAGACGCGAGCAATCAATAAACAGTGCTGCTGAACTTCCCCTTTCCTCTCCACTACTCTGGCGGCCTCATCGGCCTCATCATCCTCATTATCGATCTGATCATCATCTTCGAGGTCCTCAACTCTACCCGCTCTGTCTCCGGCAAGCTGCTCTGGTCCCTGCTCGTCTTCTTCTTCCCCGTCGGCGGTGTGATCATTTACTTCCTGTTCTCCAACCGCAGCGAGTACAACATTACATACACGCCTTTATCCTGAGCGGACCCCTCCACCCAAGCACACACACGCAAAACGCGTCTCAAGTGGCCGCGTGACCTTTTTTTCTTATTTTTTGTCCTCCATAGTGTCCCGACCGTGTGTGCTCGAGTATTGGAAGGGGTGATAATGTTTGTCTCGAATGTACGCTAATTCAGTTGTACATGTGATCCTGTGTGGAATAAATTGTAAAAAATAAAATAAAATAAAATAAAAATAAATAAATAAACAATGCTGCTGCTCTTCTCCACTCCATATTCTCAACAAATTCTCAACAAAGGTTATGAGCCCCATTTAGCAGCTAAAAAGAAATATCTCTCTAAGACTATATGCTACTCTATGTCAAAATGTCATAAGAGATAAATCAAGGAGTCAGTGTAAGTGTGCTAAACATAGCTACAGCAGGCATGAGTACTCTCAGAATGAATATAATAATGATCACAGTTTCTACAGTAAGTATAAATACAGTCAAGAGATCAATCTTAATCTTTAATAGTAAGGATTATACTATTTGGACATTCTATATAAATAATCTCCTAGAAGAATGTGGCTTGGCAGAATATATGAAACCATAAGTACAGATTCAAGATTATGATACTATAAATAATTATCAAGTATTATGAGAGATTACTTTATATTATTAAACTAGTAAATAAAACTTATAATATATACTATGATAGCTCATGATGTGTAGAAGATCTTATGTAATTATTATATGAAAGCATCCTTATCAAATTAATTCTATCTGAAATCTTAGTTATTTAATTTATAAATAAAGTTCAAAGAGTATTTATAAATATACTAAATATATTAACAATCTGGTAAATTAGATAAATTCTCTAAATATATTAGCAGAGTACATCAGCAATGAAGATAATGTTCTGACCCTTATAAGAGACCTCTTTGAGATATATATATAATATTATAATAGTGATTATATATAAGAGCAGAAAACTTATAAGCTATATCTATATAACAACAAGTCTTATCAATAAAGAGATATATTAAGGAAATAGTAACAATAATAATGAGAAAGTATTCTATAAGTTATATAGATGAGATAAGAAATGCCAACAAGATCAGAGATAAAAGAGAATACAATAAAAGTCTGAGAAAGAAGAGAACTAGAGAGTTTAGAGATAAAGTCTAAGTTAAAATTGAAAAAGACAGAGAGGAGGTGAGATATGTATAAGAAAGATAAGAAATAAGGATAGATAAAGAATAGAGCAGAAATTATATCTATTATTTATTACTATATAAAAGTATAATTCTTATATATAAATATAAAGTTTTAAAAAGAATAATATATCATAATATAGAGATAACTGAATTAAGAACATTATATTATATAAAGATAAGAAGAGAGTCAATCTCAGAATAAGAATAAAAATCAGAAACAAATAAATTCAAATCAAGATTAAAAAACATCTGTAGACTGTAGAGAAGTAGTAAGAGTAAGAGAGTTGAGATTAAGCAAAGTGAGCCATAGTGAGCCTAAGGTAAAGCTGAGGGGTCAAAGACAGTAAAGAGGAGTAAAGTGAAGACTAAAAACCCCAGAGTGAATATAAGATCCCAGAGGAGACCAGGATGTTTTTTAATCTTCTCTAGCAGAGCCAGAGGTACTTAAAGATAATAAAAATCCAAAACAAGAGTAATAAATTAGAGAAGAAATAGAAGAAAGATATAAATAAACAATAAGAGAGTATTAAAGAAGAGATAATAAATCATAGCATAAAAGAGAAGAGTGCAGGATAGAATCAGAGTATTGTACAGTTCTGTAAGCTTGATCAAATAATATGATGAGAATTAGTGATAGAAATAAAGAGAGAGCATAAAGTAAATAAGAGAGGAGAGAGAGAAGAAAAGAAAAATAAAGGAGAGAGAGGAGGAAAGAGTATATAATAGACTATTCAACAGAGATAAGTAGATTGTAAATAATAAAAATAGAGTAGACATAGTAGTAGACCAAAAAGTCACTAAGAACCCAAATAGTTAATATCTAGTCAGAATAATGAGAGTAGTATAATATAAGATAATAAATCTCTCTCCTAATATACTCATGAAGAGTGTAATAAGAATAATTAGAATGATAGTCAGAGAACTATTGAGAACAGAGAACTTAGAATAAATAATAATTCAAAAGAAAGAAAGAGAAATGGAAAGGTCTAAAAAGAAGATACTGATCATACTGAATACCTATATAATAGAATGATAGAGAGAGTAAATACTATAAAATATACTAGAAATATCAATATTAGTAATAGTAAGGATAATAAAGTTATCAATATATTAGTAAAAGAAGATATCCTTAGCTCAGAAGGCAATAGTGAGAGGTGAGAAAGGATTATAAATTATATGAAGTTTATAGATTAAGTCAATGAGGTTAGCAAGGATGAGAGTATAATTTATTTCTATAATAATGCTAGAAGTCTGATAAAAGAAGACAATGACCAACTCAAAGTAATTAGAGTAGTAGATGAAAAGTATAAGCTCAATTAATAAAGCTAATAAAACTAAAGAATCTAAAGAAAAAACAATAGAACTAAGAAAGTAAAGGCAATCATTAATCTCATCAAAATGAATCACAGTATAAAAGAAAGAAAAATCATCAAAAACCAAGTAGAAGAAATAATAAATAGGCACAATGATAGAACAGAGAAGTGTAAGCTCCTAAGTATCATAAAGAATCATATATTCAGATCTAAGATAGTACTATAAGAGTACTATCTAAGAAAGAAAGAAACAGAATAACTATTTTGAAATTTCAGTAGTTAGTAAGCAGTAGATAGCTATAATAGAATACTAAGCCAAAGTAGACCTGTGAATCTTAGAAAGCGTATAAAAGACTGAGAGGTGAACATCTGGTAAGAATAAAAAGTTCTAAAAAAAGTAAAAAATGAGAGACACAAATAGAGAATCTGAGAGTGAGACTATATAAGCCAGTTCAATCTGAAGAAAAAAGAGTATCTGATCCAATCTAAGAATATATAACTTGTAAGCTACAGTACAGAGGAGGGCAGTAAGGCTACCAAGGTAGAACAAATAAGAAATAAGGGTAAAACCTATAATTATAAGCAAATTTAAAGATAATTACTTAACCAATTTAAGCATAATATACATAATATAATTTAAAACTAAGCAAGAGTGAGTGTGATCTAGAAAGATCAGTAAGTAAGTCATATTAAGGAATATGCAGTTTGAAGAGACATTGGTAGAGAAAATTTACTTGCTAAGAATAAAAAAGTAAGAGAGTAACTCAATATAATTTTCAAAAAAGATGACAAGGTCAAAAGTATGACAGAAGTACTTAAAATAAGCTAGATCAATAAAGAAAAAAGTTACCATAAAGATGAAGTGAGAACTCAGAGAAAGTACAAAGATTTAAAGGAGGGAAAGAGAGCAATCAACTCAAGAGAAAGAAGAGAATAAGAGAGTACCAGAAGAAAAAATAAACCTGAAAGTTCAAAACAAGTAACTGAGAAAGACAAAGGAAGAATAACATGAGAAATCACTTAGGGCACACTAGAAGCAATAATGGGATCTGAGATAGAATGAGAATACTAGAGAAGAACTAAGTCAGGGAGAAGTTTAAGAGCAGGAGAACTTCTCATTCTCTCAGACTTTTTTTGAAGAGAGTGAGATAGATAAGTGTAAGTAGACCTTATTTGAATATCAGACCTTATGGCTATAGATCTTCATATAGTCTTTATATTTGAGGATACAAAGAGAGCAAGATCCAGAAGAGATGATAGGAGAAGAGAAGGAGAGTAGGAGTACAACAGTACCTTAGAGAAGGAGAAAGAGGCAGTAGGAGCAACTAGAGAGAGAATATCACCATGTGGGCAGGTGGCATTGACAGGATACTAGTAAGTCCAATAGAGGTAGTCTGAGTAGGCAGAGTAAGACCAAGAGCCTATAGAGTAGATACCAAGGATATGACTATACTTGGGAATAGTAAAGAACTTTTCTGTGGATAAGAGGAAGCAAGAGAAGATCAAAGAGGTCTTAGAGAGAGGGACTGAGGATTTGGCACTCTTGACAGTAGTAGTGGTAAAGAAATAAACCTCAGTATAAGTAGTAGTATAGGCTTCAGCCCAAATAGTCTTAGAAACTGAGACTTTAGAGATAGCAGGAGAGAGAGCTATAGTAGTAGTATAGGTAGCAGTAGTGGCATGAGAAACTTCAGCCTTATAGAGGTAAGTCAGAAAGGAGTAGCTAGTGAGTAGAAAGTAATAAATGACCTCAATATCAGTAGTGATAAAGAGAACTATATCAGTTATAAAATCATAGAAGGGAGTAGCATTAAAGAGACAGAAGGAGATAAGGGCTATAAAGGTAATACAAGCTTAATGGAACTAGATAGAAACAGCAGAAGTGATATCATATAAAGTATCAGCAGTAGCAGTCTTAGTAGCAATAGAGACAGTACAGATCTCCTTAGAGAAGATCTATCAATACTCTTCAGTAAGAATAGAAAACCAAATAGTAGACAAAGTCACAGTACTAATATTATGGTAAAGGTGAGCCTTCTTAGTAGAGAGAGTAAGAACCAAGTAGAATTGAGTGAGAAGAGTGCAGCCTAATAAGCAAAGGTCAAGAAGGAGAGAGAGAATAACAGACAATATATAAGAGTTAAAAGAGATATATATTAATAGGAATAAAGTAGAGAGGAAGGGGAGAAGAAGGAGAAATATCCTCATCTATGACTGTATTAATAGTAGTAGAGATAGAAGAGAGTACAATAGAAGTCTAAAAAAGGAGAGGACCAGAGAGTCTAGAGATAAAGCTAAGTTAAAATTAAAAGAGATAGAGAGAAGACAAGATATAAAAAAGGCAAGAAATAAGGACAGACAAAGAATAGGATGGAAATTACATCCATTGTTTATTGCTGTACAAAAGTATAGTCCTTATATATAAATATAAAGTTCTAAAAAGGAATAATATACTACAATATAGAGATAACTAAATTAAGAATCTCATATCATATAAAGATAAAGAAAAAGCCAATTCTAGAGTAAGAATAAAAATCAGAAACAAATAAATCCAAATTAAGATTAAAAAATATCTACAGACTTCAGAGAGATAAGTAAGAGCAAAGAGTTGAGGTCAAGTAAAGTGAGTTATAGTAAGCTCAAGATAAAGCTGAGGGGCTGAAGATAGCAGAGAGGAGTAAAGTAAAGATCAAAAACCTTAAAGTAAACATAAGACTCCAGAGAGAGCCAGGATGTTTTTTAATCTCAATTTGGATTTATTTGTTTCTGATTTTTATTTTTACTCTGAGATTGATTCTTCTTTTAACTTTATATAATATGAGATTCTTAATTTGGTTATCTCTATATTATAGTATATCATTTCTTTTTGAGACTTTATATTTATATATAAGAACTGTACTTTTGTATAATAATAAACAATGGATGTAATTTCTACCCTGTTCTTTGTCCATCCTTATTTCTCACCTTTTTCATATCTTGTCTCTCCTCTATCTCCTTCGATTTTGGCTTGGGTTTTACCTCTGGACCCTCTGGTCCTCTCCTTTCTTAGGCTTCTGTTATATTCTCTTTTACCTCTGCTTAGAATATATAGACAAATCAAGTCTAGAAAAGATAATCAGAAATAGTTCAGTGAGTAGATTGCCAGTATATATATATTTTGATAATAACTTCTATAAAAACTATATAGTAAATAAAGTATTCTGATGACTATTTTAGAAATGGATAAAATACATATCTAGTATACTCAATTTAATTCATATAGATATATATAGTCTGATATATACTACTTCCTATAGTGGGAAGAAATATTTTATTATATTTATTAATAATTATATATATATAGTATATATATACTTCTTATTAGCAAAAAGTGAGATCTTAGAGAAATTCAAAGAATTTAAGTAATTGTAGAGAATTAAACAAAATATAGAATATATACTATATACTTAGATAATAGATATAAATATATCAATAATATATTTAAGTAGTATCTGAGGAAATATAGTATATATTATCAAATAATAGCTCTATATATCTCAGTAGAATGGTATAGCTGAGTGATTTAACTAGAGTTATAAAAATAGTATATATTGTAATGATGACCCCAGAATGATGACATCAGTATAGAAGATAGTCTTTTCTTGCAAGCCACCAGATCAGAGTACAAGAAGATTATATAGCATATGAGATAAGCAATGATGACCAACTGTGAGTCATTGTGACCACAGTATAAGCATCTTGAGGAATATAAAAGAAGGATCAAGGAACCACAGTAATAGCAATAAACAAGACCCACCAACCCCAAAATAGCTCAAAGACTTACTATAAATGAAATGCCTGCTGCCCACCAAACCTTAAGGTCAAGGAACCACCAAGGTACCTTGGTTGAAGAAAAGATATTCTAAGACATCAGAAGAGCCATGAGGACCCATTCAAGAAGAACTCCTAGTATCAACCTAGGTACTGGTGACCCTTATCATTATATCCTCTACTACTGTAAAATGAAAACAAGGATCACCATTACTACCAAATGCCTCCAAATGTGGTAGGAGTATGAAATAGGAAACCTCCTCTGCTGGGAGTTCCTACAGGCCAGTACTCAAGAGCTACAAGATACCACTCCCATGGATATATACGAAACAAGAATAGCTAAGAAGATCTATCAGATCTTCAGGTATGCACTATGGTCAATCTCCAACTTGGAGTATATTAGAGTCTCAGATTTCAGAGATCTATCATCCTGCCATATCAATGCACTAGAAGCCAGGGTGGCTACAGAAGCTCAGTCCACTATCACCCTCAATAGTGATAAAGTAGAAGACTTCTGGTATCCTATCCTTCAGGACAACCCAGACCAATTCCTGCAAGAGTTGATCTCAGTATTCCAAGGCCTAAGTATCCAGATTAGACCTCCCCAAGACTTCACATTTGTCCCCTATTTTGTAGAAGAGAACCTCATAGACTAGAGAGCTCCAGATCTCCTTCCTGCTATTGAACATAATGACATCATTGGCGATGATGTCATCCTGCATGATATCGAAGTATGCAAAGTATATGAAACACATAACCTATATGATGAATTCACAGACCTCATCTCCTTCGAAAACATTCTGACCTCTGATGATGAAGCCCCCATGGTCCTGAACATTCTGCTCTAAGTCCCTTGGTTATACTGAATAATGCCAGCACCAGCATTTGATGTAACACTAAATAATACCAGTACTGGCATTTAATGTAACACTGAATAATACCAGCACCAGTATTCTGATGTGATACTGAATTATACCAGCATCCTGAACCTGTGCAACCATCAGTGTCAACCCTAGAACTTAGTAGTTTTTCCTGTTCTAGTATTTTATTTTAGTTATTGAAATTTATATTTAGCTTTATATCTTAGCAACTATTGAATTATATTTTGTATAAATACCCCTCTTATTTCCTCTGAAATAAAGTCAGTCAATTCAGTCTTCTCAGTATAATATATACACTTCCTTGCAAGCAATCTAAGAGATAACAAGACAGTTAAAGATAAGAAGTTTGAGGACTATAAGACCTTAGGAAGGCACTCCAATAAGAACTTGCTTATTACAAACTTGAGTTAGTTTAAGAGATATATCTTGAAGAGAATCTGGCATATTGAAGGACTCAGTGACCACTACATGACAACTTAGTGCCCATTGACTGGTGATTCAAGACAAATCCCTCACTTTCAAGCTGAAAAATGAACAACCCCCATAATAACTACTCTGACTACAAGAGTTACTCCTGCAAGAATTCAAGATAAGATAGAAATATATCCCCCCACATTCTATGGATATACTACTGAAGAGTCAATCCTGACCTTCATTGAAGACTTTGAACAATTTGCTGCCATATGAGCCCTTGGCATGGATATACAATTGGCCCTTCTACCAGTCAGTCTCAGAGGACCTGCCAGAGACAAGTTCAATACAGTTACTATTGCCGATAATAGTGCAGCCAAACTTGCTAACATGAAGGCCTTCCTCAGAACAATATACTATATTGAAGAGATCAAGCAAGCTCTCAAGGATCAACTCAATACTATCTGCCAAAGACTTAGTGAAGATCCCAACTTATTCTATATCTGAATCTACCACCAGATTGTCTTGGCTGGCTATAATGATGCTCTCAAGGAACAAATAGCAGATTCAACCTTCCTCAAAGAAGTTTACCCTGAAATTGCCCTAGCAATCTGGTCTACTCCAGCTGCACTGACCCTTGATCAGAAAGTGGTCTTTGCACAGAGATATTGGACTGCCAGATACCCTGCTGAACACTCAATGGAGAAAATAACTGGCATCAAGATGGAGCCATTAAAGCCAACTAGTATCATACCTGCTACAGTTGTAAACAGACAACCAACCCTACCTACTCCCAAGGCAGCCAAAGCTGACCCAGTGGAGGAACTTACCAAGCAGTTTGCCAAGATGACTGCATACCTTGGTGATATTATTAGGAAAGTCCAAAGCACCAACAGGAGACCAGTGCAGAGATTTGCAGCCACTATAGAAGAATACAATATCACATGCTTCAGATGTAGAGAAGAAGGCCACTATGCAAAGAATTGCATGACCAAAATAAGATACAAAGTCCAACTAAGCAATGTTAGCAGAACTAGAAAACAAATCAATACAGTAGTCATTGAGGAGATTGGTGATACTGATGATGAAGAATACTATGAGGAGCTTGAATTCTACCCTGCTACTAAAGGTACCAGAACCCAGTCTAAGCCCTATGACAAGAAGAGCAACAGCAAGCCAGTTGGAAGACCAAAGAAGACCCCAGCTATCACTATTCAAAGCAAGACTCAACCTGAGGAGATTGATCAAGACATGGAGTTAGATGAAGCTGTCCACCAAATCATTGAAGGCACTACTTCAGTTTCAAGAGAAAGTGAAAGCAAGAAGGAACAGAAGCTGCATAAGACCAAGATCTACTAGTATGATATCTACAAAGATCTCAAGGAACAGAAGGTCAATGCTACCTTTGGACAGCTAGCTGAAGTCTCTGCCTTCAGACAGTAGTTGAGAGTAAGACTTGCAACTACTACCAAGAATCAAGAGTATAAGATTGTAGAAGCTCACAATATACAGAAAGAATTCAAAAGCTCAGGTAAAGAATCTGAAGACCAGTACAAGACATCAGCCTATACCCCGTGTCAGATTGAAGACTATATCTTTGATACCATTATTGATATCAGTGCTGGAGGATGCCTCATGAGCAAAAAGGCAATTGACTGCCTAGGCTGGAATATTGAAGAGTCTACCAAGATGGTCTATGTCACAGCAGACAGTATATGAGCTACCCCCCTTGGCAAAATCTGAGAAGTCTCCATTAAGATAGAAGGAGCTACCATTCCAGTAGACATGATTGTTACAAGTGTCACCAACTATAACATCCTTATTGGCAACCAATGGCTTCACAAGACCAAGACCATCATTGATCTCAATACCCAGAAGATGCAGATCAACTATAGAGAAAGAAAGGTACAAGTCTCTATCAATGTCCATAAAGGAGTTCTACCAGACATAGAGGAAGGAAATGAAGAGGATACAGAGGTCTTCATGTACTTGGTGAACAAGAATAAGAACAAGACACCCAAGCTCACAGATGAGCAGTGGTATAATAAGATCATCGATGACTATGCCCCTCAAGGAAGATGCCCCCATAGTACTAAGATGTACTGCTCTGAACACCTGAATGACTGCTGGTCCTGTATCAGTGAAGTCAGGAAAATCTGTCAATAGAAATACAAGCAAGAAGCTGCTGAAGCAAAAAGGAAAGCTGAAGAAGATGACCAGCCCCCAGAGCTTCAGGCTAATAGTGATGATGAGAAGGAACAAGAATCAGACATCACCCTCAAAGTCAAGAAGCATGACAGAATTGGCCAGATGTTGATCCATGAAATCAAGAAACTCAAGATCACTGAAGCCATCAAACTCATCAAGACCAAGAGAGGAGAACAAGGCTTTGGATCTACTGGAAGAGGAGCCTATGCCGCTACTAAGATTACCGAACTTGAACATAAGAAAGACAAGGACCAGAATAAGCACACAAATACCATTAGAGAAAACTTTCTCCTAGAAGAACAACTTCTCAAGATTCTGCACCAGAATGAAGAAGTACTTGCTACAGACTTTAGGGATATCTATAATTAAGAACTCAAGTACTACTATGAAGTTGACACTGGTGATACCAAGCCCATCTACCAGAAAGCCAGACCCATACCCCCTATCTACAGAGAGTGGCTGTGAGCAGAACTCAAGAAAATGGAAGAAGTCAGAATCATTAAACAAGCTATCAGTCCCTGGGCTTCACCCATTATCCTCACCCCAAAGAAAGGAAGCAAGCCTGGAGAGTTTGCACCAAAACTCTACATTGACTACAGGAAGCTCAATATCATCATCAAGAAGGATAGGCAGCCCTTGCCAAATATTCAAGAAATTCTTACCACCCTTGGAAGTGAAGCCAAATACTATACCACCTTAGATCTGTTCTTAGGCTTTCATCAAATTGGTCTCTTTTTTTTTTTTTTTTTTTTTTTTTTTTTTTTTTTTTATTTTTTTTTTTTAACAGACTCATAGTCCCATGGATTTTTATTGGAAGGGAACCTAGACTATTAGACCAAAACCCTCCCCCACCACCCACCGAATAATATCCCTCTATTAATTTAGGTTACTAAACTGTCCAGTAGTCCTACTGCTCCAGCTATGCCTGTTGAACACTGGCTACATCAACCCCCATAACATAGACTAGACTTGTCTGCTCACTAGGGCTGGATCATCATTTACATGTGAGAGCACACCTACACATCAGATCTAGCAGCACCAGGACTGAATAAAGAATAGCTCCCCAAACTCTAAAAGAAAGCCCAAGGTAAAGAAAAAACCCCCCAACTAACCAATAGAGAGCAAAGTAGATTCAAAGCGGGTGAGTAAAGAACTTATATGTAGCACCTTCCTCAAAGGACTTACATATGGGCTAGGGCCTGAAGAGACCCCACTCCCACTTCCCAAACCTGTGGGCCTTGATTATGTTACCATGTCAGCTCCTGGTTTCAGTCAAGTACTGCCAAATGAGAAAGGTTCCACTCCCCAAGCCTGTGGGCCTCGATCGTATTACCATGTCAGCTCTCAGTTCCAGTTGGGTACAGCCAGGATGCCAGCCTCTGTACCACCCCACCCCCACCAGCCAATCAAAAGGCCCCACCAAAATATTGTCTGCCCCAGCCCTGATGACTGCCCCCAGTCTGGCACCCCACTGGTTCACTGTAATTACCTATCCTCCTATCTGTAATGGCCATCTCCCCTCCCATCTCAACAACACCCAAAAAACAGTCACCTATACCAGAACCATGCTCACCAGGAAGCTCGCCAAAGCCAGAGGGCCCCACCACAGGTACCAAGGACCTGTAGATAACCTATACTGAGCACTTGATGCCCAAGGTCAGCTGACTCCCTATATAGTCTGAGACATACCGAGATAGCACCTTATTGGCAATGGCAAAAGGAAGAAGGCGCCGCACCAAAACAGATATACTCCAGATACAGCCGAAGATACCAGAAATTGCAAAAAAGTGGAGAAGACACCGATCTGACACCAATAAAGAGGCAACTCATCACTATTGCCCTCCTCCCACCATGCCTATACAGGTACAGCAAACCAACCCAAGGTAGAGGGGGTAATAATAGGGGAAAGGGGACTCAGAAGGTTGCCTACCAAATCTTGTGACCAGTAAGGTAGTGGAGAAAGGAGCTATTTTGTTCATCAAATTGGTCTCACTCAAGATACCAGTGAGAAATCAGCTTTTATCACATCTGACACCACTTATATCTACCTATGAATGTTATTTGGAATGTGCAATGCCCCAGCAAGTTTCCAGTAAATGATGAACAGAGTCTTCAAAAATGAGATTGGAAAATGGCTCTTTGTCTATGTTGATAATGTGATCATCTTCAGCAATACTGCACAGAAACATGTCAATTATATACAGCTAGCCCTCAAGAAGCTCAAGGAGCATAGCCTCTATATCAAGCCCAAGAAATGTAAGTTTGCAGCTCAAGAAATCACCTATCTAGGACACCTCATCAACCAGACTGGAATCCATACAGACCCCATGAAGATTGAGGCTGTTGCAGTCTACCTAAGACCCAGAACAACCACAGAAGTCCATGCCTTCCTTGGATTGGCCAGCTACTATAGAAGATTCATCAAAGGATATTTCAATATTGCAGCACTTATCTACAAGCTACTGAAGAAAGAAACCAAATTCGAATGGATCAAGGAGTACCAAGAAACCTTCAATGAACTCAAGACCAGGTTGACCCAAGCACCTATTCTCAGAAGACTAGATTGGAACCTAGAATTCATCCTGCAGACAGATGTGAGTGCTATAGGACTTGGAGCAGTCCTAGCTCAGAAGAAAGATGGACATGAATATGTTATCTCCTATGCAAGCCAAGGTACCCATGGAGCAGAACAGAACTATGAGTCATACAAGCTTGAATGCTTAGCAGTAGTCTGGGCAGTAGACAAGTTCTACTACTACTTAGTTGGGAAATACTTCACTATTCAAACAGACCATTCTGCTCTTGCCTGGCTATTCCACACTCTGAATCCCAAAGGAATATATATCAGATAGATCTACAGGCTGCAAGAGTATAACTATACTGTTAAGCACTGCTCAGGAAGAACTAACACCAATACTGATACACTCTCAAGGACACCCTGAAACACCCCCATCAAGACTATTCAATATGAATAAGGAGCTATACTATGGATTAATCAGCTATCTTGAGCAGCAGAAGATGCCTAACCACCTTGAACTCTAGACAATCACCATCATCAACTGGACTTAGAAACAGTTTGAACTAGACAACACTATACTCAGAAAAGGAGGAATGCTAGTAATATCCAAACACAAGAAGTATTAAGTAATGAAGAAAGTACATGAGCAAGGACACCTAGGAGGAATCAACACATATGACAAGGCAAGAAGAACTATGTGGTGGCCCAAGATAGAAGAAGACCTGTACCAATTTGTCAAAGGGTGTGATAAGTGCCAAAAACAGAAATAAGATCAGTAAGACCAGGCACCCAGGTCATCAAGAATTGAGCCTATCCCCTTCCACCACATTGCAATGGATATCATTGGGCCACTACCAGTAACACTATTGGGAAACTGCTATATTATAGTTATTGTAGACCTCTTCACCAAATGGATAGAGGCAGGAGTATTACAAGAAGCCAATGTCCTCTCAATAGCTGACTTCTTGCACTGAGAAATCATCTGCCACTACAAGATACCAAAGCAAATTACAACAGACCATGGTACAGAATTTGTCAATGGATTCCATGAGATAATATATCAGAAATATAAGATCCAACATATCAAGACCATCACATATCACTCTCAAGGAAATGGACAGATAGAGAGAACCAACAAGACCCTTAAGAACATCCTGGTGAAGATCTCAGAGACATATGAGAATTGGGATAATTATCTCCCAACTGCCCTCTCTGTTCTATGAGACATATGGTCACAGAGCATACACTTTACCCCAAGGGAACTACTCTTTAGAGAAGAAGATTCTGATGGAACCTCAGCCACAAATCTAGACCTAACTTGGAGATGGGTTGATGCAGAAATCTGGAGACTACACCAAATCAGGAAGAAGGCTGAAGATTACATCATCAAGTCACAAGTGCTGATAAGGAAGAATGTGGAAAAGAATCACAAGGCCCTAGAATCCATCCAAATCAGAGAAAAGGTTCTACTGTATCGAAATATAGTAGAAGCCTCATAGTTGCAAAAACTGGAGCCCAAATGGAAAGAACTCTTCTGTGTAAGATATCAAGAGAACTACCTTCTGACTTAGAAAAATCTTAGAGACCATACTGCCTACCATGGTATATAGGAACAGACTCAAGAAGTACCATGAATCTATACAAGAGAAGTAAAATGTAATGACCACCCATGAGGTTCTAGTTCGTGAATCATAACAGTATATCCCATGACCAGCAAGCTATCTGTCTGGACCATTCTCTAAGGGATACAGTACTAGCAACTACTCATCCATGAGACTTTCGAAGCCAGAGGAGTTCAAACCATCAACTGATTGGTCAAGATCATAATCAGGCCCTTACTCTATATGAAGAGAGTGACCCTTCACCATCATGCCAAAATACAAAGGGAAGACACTAGCCCATAAATATCACTTTTCAACCCCTTGCCAGAGGTTATGGGATTAGCAAATTTTTCAGGGCTGGACTAATGAATAAGGATGCTTGAGAAGATTCTTATTCAGGAGGAAGATGTAACAGTGATCCCAGAATGATGACATCAGCATAAGAGATAGTCTTTCCTTGCAAGCTACCAGATCAGAGTACAAGAAGATTATACAGCATATGATATGAGCAATGATGACCAACTGTGAGTCATTGTAACCACAGTATAAGCATCTTAAGAAATATAAAAGAAGGATCAAGGAATTACAGTAATAGCAACCAATAAGACCCACTAACCCCAAAATAGCTCAAAGACTTACTATAAATGAAATGCCTGCTGCCTGCCAAATCTCAAGGTCAAGGAACTACCAAGGCACCTCAGTTGAAGAAAAGATATTCCAAGACATCAGAAGAGCCATAAGGACCCATTCAAGAAGGACTCCTAGTGTCAACCTGGGTATTGGTGACCCTTATCATTATATTCTCTATCATTATAAAATAGAAACAAGGATCACCATTGCTACTGAATGCCTCCAAATATGGCAGGAGTATGAAATAGGAAACCTTCTCTGTCAGAAGTTCCCACAGGCCAGTACTCAAGAGCTACAAGATGCCACTCCCATGGATATATATGAATAAGGACAGCTAAGAAGATCCATCAGATCTTCAGGTATACATCATGGTCAATCCCCAACTTAGAGTATGTTAGAGTCTCAGATTTCAGAGACCTGTTATCCTGCTGTATCAATACACTAGAAGCCAGGGTGGCTACAGAAGTCTAGTCTACTATCACCCTTAATAGTGATGAAGTAGAAGACTTCTGGCATCCTATCCTTCAGGACAATCCAGACCAATTCCTGCAAGGGTTGATCTCAGTATTCCAAGGCTCAAGCATCTAGGTTAGACCTCCCCAAGACCCCACATTTGTCTCCTATTTTGTGGAAGAGAACCTCATAGACTGGAGAGCTCCAGACCTCCTTTCTGCCACTGAATATAATGATGTCATCAGTGATGATATCATCTCATACAATATTGAAGCATGTGAAGTATGTAAAATACATGACCTATATGATGAATTTGCAGACCTCATCTTCTTTGAAGACATCCTGATCTCTGATGATGAAGTCCTCATAGTCCTGAACATTCTGCTCTAAGTCTCTTGATTATACTGAATAATGCTAGTACTGGTATTTGATATAATACTGAATAATACCAGTACTAGTATTTGATGTAACACTAAATAATACTAGCACCAGTATTCTGATGTGATACCAAATTATACCAGTATTCTGAACCTGTGCAACCATTAGTACTGACTCTGGAACTTAGTAGTTTTTTCTGTTCTGGCATTTTATTTTAGTTATTGGAATTTATATTTAGCTTTATATCTTAGCAACCATTGAATTATATTTTGTATAAATATCCCTCTTATTTTCTCTGAAATAATATCAGTCAATTCAGTCTTCTTAGTGCAATATACACACTTCCTTTCAAGAAATCTAAGAGATAACAAGATAGTTAAAAATAAGAAGTTTAAGGACTATAAGACCTTAGAAAGGTACTCCAATAAGAACTTGCTTATAACAAACTTGAGTTAGTCTAAGAGATATACCTTGAAGAGAATCTGGTGTATTTGAAGGACTCAGCAACTACTACATGACAATATAATAATCAATACAGCCAGACTATCATATTTTTATTAGACTGAGATCATTAATATAGTAGTATATATATGCAACTAATATATATATTAAGCATTAAGCAAGAAATTTAGCAATAATAAGTAATTTAGGAATAATTATAATCTCACTTCTGATATAATAATTTTATAGTTATATTTTAGTCTTAGTACTTTTTCATGTTTTTTTGCTAGTCTTTTTTGTCTTTTCACTATATTTCAGTATTTTTTAAATATTTAGAAATCTTTTCTTAGTATCAAGACACTACTAGAATATTTTTATCTTCTCTTAATAGGAAGTGATATAGGTCTTTAACTAATCTATCATATAGGGTTAATAGAAGTTTCAGGAAATAACTTTATAGTATTTGTCAAATTCTAAATATCTGACTATAGGGGCATTATGACATTTAAATAGGATAGTCTTTTAGAGATCTCAATTGTTAGGAATATATAATCTGTTCTTATAGTAGATAATATTATCCTTTAGTTAATATTAGTAATATCAGAAGTACTTATTAATATTATTACTATTTAGAATTTCTTAGAGTACTTGAGCTTTGTTATTATTAGTACATACTATGATAATTTATTCTATGATAGAGTTGGTGACCAAGGTGAGGGTTTGGATGACTTCTTCAATTAGTAGTCTAGAAATTATATTGGTAATAATATTCTCCTTATCAGAGTGATACTAGATTTCATAGTCAAAATTGGTGAGGACTTTCATTCATCTGACTTGTTTTCAGGAAAGGGTAGCCTGGGTTTTGATGTTGACTAATGATTTGTGATCTGTTAAAATGGTGAAGTATGCTCTTTTTAGGTATGATTACTATTTGATCAGAGTATCTATAATGACTAGTGCTCCTAACAAGTCAATTTAATCCAAATTGGATTTGGATTGATTTGGATTGAATCTCATCCAGATCAACTTGGATGGGATTGAATCCCATCCAGATCAACTCGGATGGGATTGAATCCCATCCAGATCAACTCAGATGGGATTCAAATCAACCATTGTTTTGATTTCCAAATTAGACAATTAAATATTTACATCAATAACTCGATTAATAATTATCCAAATTTGATGATCCTGGTGTCATTTGAAAGCTCTTAATAAGGTCTATCTAATGATACCAAGAACATTGAAATCGGATCATGCGTTGCTGAGTTATGAAGGAAAATGTCTGAATCGCCGATTTTGGAAATTCTTCGATTTGCCGATTTTGGAAATTTCGTCAAATAGAACATTTTCCTTACTATATCGGCAATGCATAATCCGATTTTAATGTTCTTGGTATCATTAGAAAGGCCTTATTAAGGGCTTTCAAATGACACCAAGAATATCAAATTTGGATAATTATTCATTGAGTTATTGATGTAGACATTTAATTGTCTAATTTGGAAATCAAAACAATGGTTGATTCGAATCCATCCGGATGGGATTTGAATCCCATCCGGATTGACTCATTATGGGTTGCATAGTTGATTTCAGTATCATTGAACTTGCAAGAATGGTAGGCCATAGGGTGTTCTTCTTGTATGAGCACTACTCCAAGAGCTAGTAAAGACATCAGTAGTAACTTTATATAGTAGGGCAGAATTTACTACTTGAAGTACTGGAGTGGTTATCAAGGTATCTTTTAGCACTTGAAAGGCTGTATCTTATTCAGGTCCCCAATTTATAAGATTGTTGAAGTCTTTTTCTTATTTTGTAGTCTAGATCTATTCTTCTTTCTTACTATACTTAGTTATTTGAGTAAGAGTGGTAGCAATCTTGGTGAAGTTAGTAATAAATCACTAGTAATAGTTTGCTAGTTCTAGGAATGACTGAAAGTCCTTCAACTTCTTGAGTCTGGGCCATTTCTTGATTGTAGAGATTTTGCTGGGGTCCACTTTGATTCTATTGAGAGTGATAATATATCTAAAAAATTGAATTTCCTTTAGGAGGAATTCATATTTGCTGAGTTTTACAAAGAGTTAGTTTTCTTAGAGTTTCAGTAGTATTAGTTCAAGATGTTCAAGATATTCCTCCAGGGTTTTGCTGAAGACTAGAATGTTGTCAATGTAAATAATAATAAATTATCTAGGTATAGGTGTAGAGTAGTATTCATCAGTATCTAGAAGGTTGTAGGAGTATTAGTTAAGCCAAAAGACATAACCAGAAACTCAAAATATCCATAGCAGGTTCAGAAGGCAGTTTTGTAGATGTCTTCTTTCTTTATGGCAATTTGCCAATAGTCATTTTATAGGTCAAAAGAGCTCATAAACTATGGGTTAGTAAGTCTATTAAATATTTCATCAATTTGGAGTAGTGGACAGCAGTTCTTAATAGTTTGCTCATTGAGATTGTGATAGTCTATATATATTTGTAGGTCTTCTCTTTTCTTAACAATAAAGAGAACTGATACACTATATAGTAATATACTAGATCTGATAAATCTTTATTCTAGAAGTTCATCAATTTTCTTCTTGAGTATATTTATTTCTCTAAGAGACATATAGTTGATTGACTTAAAGGCAGGCTTAGTATCTGAGATGGTCTTAATGGTTACTTATTTAGGTGGTAGGCCTTTTGGAAGTTTCTTTGGGAATATGTCTTAGAATTTCTAGAGTAAGGGTCTGACATGACTGTCTACTTTAGAAAAGTCTTCTTCAAGGTTCTTGAGTTCTCCTTTAGATGATCAGATAGAGATAGTAAAGAGAGGACATTTCTTAGCTAGTTTCTTAAGTTATAGCTTATTAATGTGGGTGATCTTTAGGTCTGGATTGCTAGAACTGAGTGGGTCTTTTTACTATACAGTTTGAAGTTATGGCATTCTTTCTTAATGATCAGAGAATAGTTAATCTAATTAATCATGAGGTTCTTTTGTTTTAACCATGGGGTCCCAAGATAATTTTATTGTCAGGAAGTGGTATAATCTGGAGTATAATATATACTCAGTAGTTGCTAATTTGGAAGGATAGGTTATAGACTTTCTTACTAATAATATAGGAGGTTCTATTAGCTGTAACAACTGCTTGAGTCTGTTGTACCAGAGAGGTCAGGATCTTGAGTCTGTTGACTGTTTCTTTATTGATAAAATTGTCTAAGATACTACTGTTTATTGTAATATTAACAGATGCTCAATTGATAAAAGCTTGGTATATAAGCAGTTTGTCTGATCTAATGGTGGTAATTTTGATTATAGGAGATTTTCTTTTATTGGTTTGCCTTTGGGCCAGTTCATTGACACAAAAGAAGCAATTATTGATTATTCAGAAAGAGTACATTCTAATATCATAAGGACATCAACCACTTGGTACAAATTTATCTTCAATTTTCTTATAGAATTGTTCTTTCTTATTCATAGTAGATTGGGCTGGGGCCTTATTTGATGAGCCAAATCCTCTGGATCCTTAAATGGTAAGCAGTAGTTCAGAGACTTCCTTGACTGTCAGAGTTGATTCAATTTTCTTGAATAGAATCTGGGCAATATAGAAACTGATGGGGATCTTGAAAAGTGTCTAACTATGGTTTCAGATGAGGATAATAATTTTGTCTATTGTAATGGTGACCCCAGAATGATGACATCAACACACAAGACAGTCTTTCCTTGCAAGCCACCAGATCTGTAACAGTTCTAGTTTCTAAATGAGGAAGCAACTAGTTCTGATAGTCCTAAGTAGCTCAAAGAGATACTAAGAATTTAAGTGTTCTCGAAGGATTTCTGAGAAAGGAGATATTTATACAAGATCTGAAAGAAGGATCTGGAAGGATCTGAGAAATCAAAGGAAAATACCAAGAGGAAAGTTCTCGGCAAAGATGACAAATGATGACAAATAAAGTTCTATAAGTTTCCAGGATATTCAGTGACTAGCTAAATAAGTACTAGAGGATGCTCAGCACCAAGAAAGGATTTCTAAGCATTTGGAAAGTACTGGAAGGTTATAGAATATTCAAGAAAAACAGAGAAAAGAAATAAACTATGCTAAAATATTACATCTCCCCCTCCTTAAGAATCAATGTCCTCATTGAATTCTCAAAGTTACATAAAATAAACAATAAGACTAAAAGAAACTTCAAATTAAATGTATCAACTCATTAGCAAGGATTGGTTGTCCTTGTATAAGATGAGAGCCAAAGTATTATCTTGATTGGGTGAGAACTGGTTTGAATCTCATTAGTTACAGGATTTATAGGGGTTTCCTATATCTCTTGTTTCTGATGCTATATCCCTTAGAGAGTCTCAATGCATAATGTGTCTGATCAGCACAGTAGGTCATCTATTATCCAAGGAGAGAACCTTATGGGTAGTCAATGAGTTCCTTTTTGCTTGAACTCTTGGATGAGGTCTTGGGAGTTCTTGAGATTGGTGGCAGGTTCCCAGGTAGCATCATATTTAGGGTAACCCATCCACTTAACTTGGTATTCTGTGCAATGGTATCAGACTCACTTGTCTAAGATTTTCTCAACTTTATACTCAATATGGTCTTCAACTATGACTGGTGCTGATGGTGTTGGAATTCAGCCAGGGTATGGGAGTGACTGGTCCCAGGCCTTGAGTTGTGACACATGGAATACTGAGTATATATACATGGTTGTTGGCAAGTTGAGATGGTAAGATTAGGTAGAGACTTGCTTAGTAATTTCGAAGGGTCCAAGATACTTAGGCTGAAATTTGGCTGACTGGCAGTTAACTTGAGATTGAGCCTTGATGTTATTGGCTTTGAGTAGAACCATATCACTAATGTTGTTTATGACATCTCACCACTTCTTATCTGCATACTTAGCTTGATATTGCTGAGCCTTTTGTAGGTTCATAGTGGCGATCTTGAGAAGGGAATCCATTTTGTCGATAAGGTTCTGGGCTGTGGAGACTTAAGTGTGACTGGATTGCTGGAATTGGACTAGGCTTACAGAGGTCTCAGAGTTTTGACTGTGAAGTAGCTGAAATGGAGAAAGACCAGTTAATGATTGGGTGATATTGTTGTAGGCGAACTTGGCATAGATCAGATAGTGGTCCCAATCATCTTGCTCATAAGACATATAGTTTCTGAGCATTTGTTCAAGTGTTCTGTTCATTCGCTTGATCTGTTCATCAGTTTGAGGATAGAAGGCAGTGGACATAGCAATTTGGGTTCCACAGGGTCTTGAAAAGTGCTTACCAGAAGTAACTTGTGAACTTGGGATTGCGGTCACTGATAATTACTCGGGGAAGTCCATAATGGCAGAAGACAGTCTTGAAGAATATTCTTGCAATTTCTGAGGCAGTGGCATTGGTTGTAGTTGGCTCAGCGATTGCAATCTTGGTGAGATGGTCCACAAATACAACAATAGCATCATAGTCTGTTTTGGTTTGTGGGAGTTGCACAATGAAGTCCATTGTGACTTGTTCAAACTTCTTGGTCAGAATTGACAAGGGTTGTAGAAGACTGGCAGGTGCTTGGTTGCTTGACTTGTTTCTTTGGCAAAGATCACAGCTTTGGACATACTTCTTGATTTCTTTGAGCATGTTTGGCCAATAGTAGTCTCGTTGGATATTCTTGATGGTCTTCTCAGTTCCAAGGTGACCAGCTAGTGGGGAGTCATGATGTTCATGAAGAATCTTGTACCGTAGTTCAGGGTTGGCAGGAATATATACTTTGTCTTGATGAGGTTGTCCTTGATAGTGTACTTTTTCTTAAATTCCTTGGTGTTTCTTTGTAGAACCAGAAAGTCTTGTTTGTATGCCTTCTTGATCTGATTGAGGAATTCTAGTGCTATGGTGACTTGTAAAATTGCAGCAAGGTCAGGTCTTCTTGAAAGTGCATCTGGTACTACTAGAGTTTTGCCAGGCTTGTAGATGATGTTTGGGGTAAAGGTCTGAAGTAGTTGACTCCACTTGGCTTGTTGGTAAGAAAGAGTTGGTTGAGTGTTGATGTACTGAAGGGATCTGTGATTGGTGATCATGTCAAACTCAACTCCTTCTAGATAGTGTTGCTAGGTCTTGAGGGCATGCATGATTGCCAGGAGTTCCTTTTCATGAGTAGCCAGCTTTTGTTCCACTGGGGACAATTTTCTTGACTCAAAGCAATAGGTCAGTGTTCTTGACCATTATCTTGAGAAATGACTGCATCAATGGCAAAGTTAGATATATCTGTAGTGACTGTAAACTTCAAGTTTGGGTCCATATTTCTAAGGACAGATGCATGGGTCAGGTGGTTCTTGAGTTCTTGAAAAGCTTGTTGATAGAAATTATCTCAGATGTAGGGGACATAGAGGTCAGAGTTGAGTTCCTTTCATAGGAGATTTGTCAAAGATTCTGTGATGCCAGAGAAGTTCTTAACAAATCGACAGTAGTATCTAGCCAGACCAAGGAAGGACCTGAGTTCAGTGAGGTTTGTTGGTTCAGGCCACTATTCAATGGCTTGTATTTTCCTTGGGTCTACTTGAATTCCTTTGGCTGATACAATGTGTCCAAGGTATTCGACTTGATCCTTGAAAAATTCACATTTTTTGAGCTTTGTATAGAGCTTGTTCTTGCGGAGGATCTTGAGGACTTGTTCAATATGCTTGAGGTGTTCTTCTTCAGTACTACTGAAGATCAGGATGTCATCAATGTATACAAGTACAAAGATATAGAGCTGATCCTTGAAGACAGTTTGTATGAGATCTTGAAAGATTGCTGGTGTATTGGTGAGACCAAAGGCTATGACTAGAAATTTGTAGAGTCCAAAGAGTATCATAAAGGCAGTCTTGGATATGTCTTCTGGCTTGATTTGATTTTGGTGATACCCAGAGGTGAGATTAATCTTGGTGAAGTACTTTGCATTTTTGAGAGCATTAAAGATTTGATCTATAAGCAGTAGTGGGTAATGGTTCTTGACTGTGATCTTGTTGAGTGCTCAGTAGTCTATGTACATTTGCTGAGTATCATCCTTTTTCTTGACAAATAGGACTGGGGAGTCAAAGGGTGACTTGCTTGGCTGAATGGCTTCTTGCTCAATGAGTTCATTGAGTTTCTTTTTGACTACTTCAATTTTGAGTGGAGACATGCGGTATATTTTCTTCTTAGGTATAGCTGCATCAGGTACCAACTTGATTTCGTAGTCATGGTCTCTTGAAGGTGGTAGACCAGGTAGTTTGTCTGGGAAGACATCCTTATATTTGTTCAGTAGTAACTTGATGCTTTCACTAATTAATAGCTTCTTATCTTCTTTCTTTGGTAGGATCAGTGCCACAAAGGTACAGGTAGCTTTCTTGAGGGCCTTCTTGAACTGAATTGCCAAAAGGGTAGCAATTGGGGTTCTCATCTGAGTCTTGTCTGGCTTGATGGTAATATTGGCTCCATCCTGAATCAAGGTGACTTCATTCTTGGTCCAATCAATCTGAGGGTTGTGCCATGTAAGCCAGAGTTTGCCTAGGATCAGGTCATGGTCTCCTAGTGGTACTATCTTGAAATCTAAATGTTTCCAGTACTTCTGAATCTTGAGGGGAAGTTTAGCAGCAATTGAGTCAATTGGTAAGATGGTACCATCTGTGGTGACAACTCCACCATTCTTGCTAGCTGATTTGGTAAGAATCTTGAGCTTGTCAATGAGGTTCTTGTTGATGAAGTTCCCAATAGCTCCACTGTCTATGAGAATATCTAGTTCTTGTCCCTTGACTAGACCTTTGAAAATGAGCATTTAATTGGCTCTGTTCTCAGCTATGCTTATAACTTTGTTAGTGCTGCCAAAGCCTTTCTGATCTCGCTTAGTTGAAGACAGCTTGGTGACTTCTTTGACAACTGGTAGGGTGGCTTGCTCCAGAATGAGCTGTGCAATTCTGTCTCCTTCATTGACAGTGTATGGTTGGTTCTTATGGTTGACTAGCAGGACTTGCATTTTATCTTGGAAGTCAGAGTCAATGACTCCAGCACCAATATCCAATGAGTACTTGAAACTGAGACCAGATCTTGGTACAATCTTTGCATAATGTTCCTTGGAGATTTCAACTGAAAGGCCAGTTGGAATGAGCCTTCTTTCATGTGCAGAAATAGTAACTTGTTGTACTGCTTGAAGGTCTAAACTAATGGCTCCTTCTGACTGTACTTGAGAGATCTGGGCCTTATGGTTGACTTGCATAAAATTGAGTATAACTTCTTGTTCAACTGGTTGACCTTGGGTGTCTTTGGATAGGACCAGAATCCTCTTTGGTTCAGCAGTTTTCTTGGGACATTTGGTTGCAATGTGACCAGACTGATGGCAAAAGAAGCAGACTCCAGCCTTCTTGAGATGCTCCTTTTCCTTGGGTGTAAGCTTGCCTTTCTTGTTCTTATCAATGGTGTCTAGGTCTATGGGGGCAGGTCCAACAGTTCTGACTTTGGGTTCCTCCCTTCTGTGGTTGTTGTTATTGTTGAAAGGTAGTCTCTTCTGTTCAAAGTGGTGACCATAGGTGATGACATCAAACCTATTAGCAATTTTCATTGCTGTATCTAGGTCCTTGAGTTCTTCTAGTTCGACATGAACTTGGGTTTGACCTTTCAGGCCTTGGATGTACTTATCGACCTTCTCATCTTCAGTGACATGTGGTAATTCTAGCAGGATTGACAGAAATTATACATTGTATGCTAGCACAGACTTGAGTTGTTTGATATTTACCAGATGGTCTCATGTGGCCTTGGTGCTATTGACTGGTTTGAATTGGCCTTAAATAGCATCAGAGAATTCGCCCCAGGTCTTGATTCAGCCTGAGAATCTGGTATTCTGGACATGATTTTGCCACCAGATTGCAGCATTCCCTCAGAGGAGTGTAGCAGCAAATTGGACTAGTGTTGCTTCTTCCAAATTAGTCAGTTCTCCATATTGCTCTAATTGGAAAAGCCAGGTGTCAGTAGACAGTCCTCCTCTTTGACCATTAAAAGTGTCAGGCTTCTGAGGCTTAATAGTGACTGCTGTCAGGTGTATTGATATTGGTTGAGGTGCGGAGGTATGAGCAGGGGCCTTGCTTTCCTTTCTTTCTATGTGTTCTTGAAGTTGAGCAATCTGGGCTAATGCAGTCTACAAAAGACTCTCGATAGCTCCATTTGACTGAGTAGGGTTTTGCTGTTCCTCTTCTTCTTGCTGATTGTATGAGATATTGCCTGGACCATAGATACTATATGAAGGGTTCCACCCATTGTCCTCCATAGTGTTGTGACTGATATCTTGAGAGGTATCTTGATAAGACTAGGTGTAACTTAACTGCTGCTACCAAGTGTAACAGTTCTAGTTTCTAAATGAGGAAGCGACTAATTCTGGTAGTCCTAAGTAGCTCAAAGAGATACTAAGGATTCAAGTGTTCTTGAAGGATTTCTGAGAGAAAATATTCTGAGACTTTATTCATGAGAACAAAGGAGATATTTATACAAGATCTGAAAGAAGGATCCGGAAGGATCTGAGAAATCAAAGGAAAATGCCAAGAGGAAAGTTCTCAGTAAAGATGACAAATGATGATAAATAAAGTTCTACAAGTTTCCAGAATATTCAGTGACTAGCTAAATAAGTACTAGAGGATGCTTGGTGCCAAGAAAGGATTTCTAAGCATTCAGAAAGTACTGGAAGGTTATAGAATATTCAAGAAAGACAGAGAAAAGAAATAAACTACACTAAAATATTATAAGATCAGAGCACAAGTAGATCATACAGCATATGAGATGAGCAATGATGACTAACTATAAATCATTGTGACCACAGTATAGTATCTTGAGGAATATAAAAGAAGGATCAAGGAACTATAGTAGCAGCAATCAATAAGACCCACTAATCCCAAAATAGCTCAAAGACTTACTACAAATGAAATGCCTGCCACCTGCCAAACCTCAAGATCAAGGAATCACCAAGGCACCTTGGTTGAAGAAAGGATATTCCAAGACATCAGAAGAGCCATAAAGACCCACTCAAGAAGGACTCCTAGTATCAACCTAGGTACTGGTGACCCTTATCACTATATCCTCTACTGCCGTAAAATGGAAACAAGGATCACTATTGCTACTGAATGCCTCCAAATGTGGCAAGAGTATGAAATAGAAAACTTCCTCTACCAGGAGTTTCCACAGGCCAGTACTTAAGAGCTACAAGATGTCACTCCTATGGATATATGTAAAATGAGGACAGCTAAAAAGATCCATCAGATCTTCAGGCATGCATCATGGTCGATCTCCAACTTGGAGTATATTAGAGTCTCAGATTTCAGAGACCTGTCATCCCACCATATCAATGCACTAAAAGCCAGAGTGGCTACAGAAGCCCAGTCTACTATCACCCTCAATAATGATAAAGTAGAAGACTTCTGGCATCCTATCCTTCAGGACAACCCAGACCAATTCCTGCAAGAGTTGATCTCAGTATTCCAAGGCCCCAGCATCCAAGTTAGACCTCTCCAAGACCTCACATTTGTTCTCTATTTTGTAGAAGAGAACCTCATAGACTGGAGAGCTCCAACCTTCTTCCTACCACCAAAAGTGATGACATCACTGGTGATAATATCATCCTATGTAATATTGAAGTATGCAAAATACGTGATATATATAAGACACATAATCTACATGATGACAATGATGACAACGAATTCGCAGACCTCATCTCCTTCGAAGACATCCTGACCTCTAATAATGAGGATGAAGCCTCTATGATCCTGAACATTCTACTCTAAGTCTCTTGTTATACTGAATAATACCAGCACCAGCATTCTGAGATAATACTAAATAATACCAGTATCAGTATTCTAATATAACACTGAATTATACCAGCATCCTGAACCTGTACAACCATCAGTACCGATCCTGGAATTTAGCAGTTTTTCCTGTTCTAGAATTTATATTTAGCTTTATATCTTAGTAACTATTGAATTACATTTTGTATAAATACCCCTCTTATTTCCTCTGAAATAAAGTCAGTTTCTCTCAGTGCAATATACACACTTTCTTGCAAGCAATCTAAGAGATAACAAGACAGTTTAAAGATAAGAAGTTTGAGGACTATAAGACCTTAGAAAGGCACTCTAATAAGAACTTGCTTATAACAAACTTGAGTTAGTCTAAGAGATATATCTTAAAGAGAATCTGGTATATTTAAAGGACTCAGCGACCACTATGTGACAACTTGGTGCCCATTGACTGGTGATTCAAGATGAATCCCTCACTTTCAAGCTGAAAAACAAACAACCCCTACAACAACTACTCTGACTACAAGAGTCACCCCTAGTGCTCCTAACGAGTCAATTTAATCCGGATTGGATTTGGATTGATTCGGATTGAATCCCATCCGGATCAACTCGGATGGGATTCGAATCCCATCCGGATGGATTCGAATCGGATTCGAATCGGATTCGAATCGGATTCGAATCAACCATTGTTTTGATTTCCAAATTAGACAATTAAATGTTTACATCAATAACTTGATGAATAATCATCCAAATTTG